>JAWWNI010000934.1:0-165460 GCA_034642065.1 Darevskia nairensis
GCAGGGATTCGAACCGCCGACCTTCTGATCAGCAAGCCCTAGGCTCTGTGGTTTAACCCACAGCGCCACCTGGTCGCATAGCAACTGCTTTTTACAGTTAAAAGAAAAGGACAACTCCAAGCTATGCTTTTCATATGAGTTGTACAATGCTGCAACCCTGGGGTAAGTTACGTGAAGTGCTTTGAACAATTGTTCTCTATAAATACCGCGTATTATCATCACATATTTTATAAACGATGCTTTAAAAATGCCAAGAATAACACAGATACAAAACTGATACTCTAAAGAACAGGAAACTGTACAATAATATGGTATATAGGACAGTGGAAAGATTTTTGAATCGTTGATTTTTAAAACATGATTTGAAAGATCCCAAGGGAAAATACATGATCCAGACTTTAGCCTTAAATCAGGTTTCCCATTTTGCAATTCGTATGCATGCCAACTGATTGCTTTCGCGTAATGGTTGCAACTCAATACAGCCTTTAGTATAACCAAAGAGCTTAATCGTTAAACCTTTGCTCTTGCATGCCTTTTGCAGAGCAGAATTAAGCCTGCTTAGAAAAGAGGCAGATTTGTTTGTGACGCCCCCCCTGTTCACATGCCAGGAAGCAACTTCCATTTGATGGTTTGAGCCCCACAATGGGCAAAAGATTCCTGCATTGCAGGGGGTTGAACTAGATCAGGGGTAGGCAACCTAAGGCGTATGTGTGTGTGCGGGATCCGGCCCAATCGCCTTCTCAATCCGTCCTGCGGACAGTCCGGAATCAGCATGTTTTTACATGAGTAGAATGTGTGCTTTTATTTAAAACTAGTGGAATTCAGCCCGTTGATAACGGGCTCTAGCGGGGGCGAGCGGGACCTGAGGCGCGGAGGCGGCCAGCGGCGGCGGCCGGGGCGAGGAGGTTGCGGGGCGGTGTCCTCGTCCTCCTCGCCGCCGCTGCCTCCAGGCCGGGCTGGCATCCTCCTCCTCCTCCTCGGGGCTCCTCCGTGGAGGTGGCAGCGGCGGCGGCAGCGGAGGAGGAGGGCAAGCTGCTGAACTGTGGGCGCGCGCAGCAGCAGCAGCAGCACTCCTCGGCCTCGGCGCCTCCGGCGCCAACGGTTCTCCCCGCTGCCGGCTGGCCGGAGCCATCGGCGGAGGCAGCGGAAAGGTCTGCTGAAGATGGCCGACAGCAGGAGGCTGCGGGAAGCGGTGCGTTGCGCCGCTGCCCCCGCTCCTATTGGTCTGCGTCCTCCAATCCCTGTGTCACTGGAACGCCACGCGCACTTGCGATTTCCTCTGACACACGGAAAGTGGTACGGACGGACACAGGCTCTTTATTATATAGGACTAGTAAATTAAGCCCGTTAAGATAACGGGCGCTAGAAGAAAGGCGGCGGCGAGAGCCTCCAGGAACGGGAGGCTCCGCTGGAGGTGTGCAGGCGGCGGCAGCGCTTTGCGCTACTTCCCCGCGCTTTGGCGAGGTTGTAAAGGCGGCGGCGGGAGCCTCCAGGAATGGGAGGCTCTGCTGGAGGTGTGGGGGCGGCGGCAGCACTTTGCACCACTTCCCCCGCGCTTCGGCGAGGTTGTAAAGGCGGCGGGAGCCTCGAGGAACGGGAGGCTCTGCTGGAGGTGTGCGGGCGGCAGCGGCGCTTTGCGCCACTTCCCCCGCGCTTCGGCGAGGTTGTAAAGGCGGCGGCGGGAGCCTCCAGGAACGGGAGGCTCCGCTGGAGGTGTGCGGGCGGCGGCGGCGCTTTGCGCCACTTCCCCCGCGCTTCGGCGAGGTTGTAAAGGCGGCGGCGGGAGCCTCCAGGAACGGGAGGCTCCGCTGGAGGTGTGCGGGCGGCGGCGGCGCTTTGCGCCACTTCCCCCGCGCTTCGGCGAGGTTGTAAAGGCGGCGGCGGGAGCCTCCAGGAACGGGAGGCTCCGCTGCAGGTGTGCGGGTGGCGGCGGTGCTTTGCGCCACTTCTCCCGCGCTTCGGCGAGGTTGTAAAGGCGGCAGCGGGAGCCTCCAGGAACGGGAGGCTCTGCTGGAGGTGTGGGGGCGGCGGCGGCACTTTGCACCACTTCCCCCGCGGGCGCTAGATTATATGTGATATGCCAGACTTATTCTCTCCCCCCCCACACCTCGCATCCCCATGTGCAAAAACGCTGCATCCCCCTATCTCCCCCCTACTCCCCACATTTCCACACATAGTTCGCCTCTCTGTCTGTACACCCACTTCTCTCTCACACCCTGGCACCTTCCCTCTCATCCCCTCCTAATTCACACCCCACACTCTCTCCTGCCCCATACTTCCATTTTCCTTTCTGTCACTCAATAGCCCCTCACTCGTCTAGCCCTATACCCCTGCTACACTCACCACCCCTCCTGCCCCATATCCCACTACATTCACCAGCCCCTCCTGCCCCATACTCCCCACATCCGACCCCCTCCTGCCCCATACCCCCAACACCCCACTCATCCTGCCCCATACTCCCACACTCACCAGCCCCTCCTGCCTCATAACGCCCCACCCCTCCTGCCCCATATCCTGACACGCTCACCAGTGCCTCCTGTCGTTTACTTTCTCACTCACCAGCCCCTCCTGCCCCATACCCCAACCCCACCCCTCCAGCCCTATATCCTCCAGACTAACCAGCCTCTCCTGCCCCATACTCTCACTCACCACGCGCTCCTACCCCATACCCCTATCCCACCCCACCCCTCCTGCCCCATATCCTCCAGACTAAGCAGCCTCTCCTGCCCCATGGCCCCTCAACATCCCATGCACTCCAGCCCCATATCCCGCACACTCACCAGCCCCTCCTGCCCCATGCCACTTTCGTTTCTCACTCTCCAGCCCCTCCTGCCCCACAGCCCCATTTCTGCTGCGCCGGCCCCTCCCCTTCTCCTCCTGCCTTTCTTGCCTCACCTCCATGCCCCCTTCCCCTCCTCTTGCACCTTCCTCACAGAGCTCCCCCCCCCCGGCCACCCTCTCGAGCGGGGCGCCCCCTCCCCCTTCGAAAACTGCCCTCCGGCCCCCCCCCGCCTCGCGTCAGTCACTCTCTCAGTCGCGCGCCAAGCGGCCCCGCCTCCGCCTCCTCCTCAGGTGCGCGAGCCAACCCCCGCTCCCCGGCCTCAGAGGCCTGGCGGCCGCCGGCAACTTCTCCAATGCAGCGAGCGCGGCCAAGAGCGGCAACGACGGCAGCAGCGGCAACCCCCGCCAGGCACCTCCTCCATCCTCCTCGGCCCGTCCCTCCTTCCCCTCAGGGAGGTAAAACTTGGTAAAGAGGGAGGAGCGGGACTGGGAGCGAGGAGAGCGCTATTACGCATGCGCTCCTTCGGCGAAGGGAGAGTGTGAGGGCTCTTGCCCTCCCGCCGAAGGCTGCGTGCGCTGGGAGGGGAGAGAAGGCGGGCCGGCGGTCGGGACCCTCGGCCCAGCCCCGACCTCCGCATCACGGGTAGCGGCGCGCCGAGAGACCCCCGACACCGCCCCGCACAGACCCGGAGCGGGCACGGCTGAGCCGGCAACCGCCCCGGGCCCGGACCCCAGAGAGCCCGCTGCTGCCGTTGCTGCTACCCTGGAGGCGAAGGCTGCGTGCGCTGGGATGGGAGAGTGTGAGGGAGAAGGAGCGGCCACCGGGCTCAGTCTCCTACTCTCCCCCCCCCCGCCAGAGCAGGCAGTCCTGGCACTGGCGGAGCCCCCGCGCATAGCCAACGATGCTGGGCGGCTTTAGCGGGAGGCTGAAGGCGGCGGAGGGAGGGCCGCTTTGCGGCCCTCCCTCCGCGCTTTGCAAGCAGGAAAGCTTGCAGCGGGAGGCTCAGCACGATGGCACCCTGGCAGTGACCGAAATGATGGCGCTTATGCGCCGCCGCTGCCTCTCGGACACGCCCCCCTCTCCTGTCGTCCAATCCGTGTGTCACTGGAACGCACGCGCACTTGCCAATTCCTGTGACACACAGAAAGTAGTACGTCCCGACACAGGCTCTTTATTATATAGGATGCATCTTTGGGTTATTTGTGGGGCATAGGAATTCATTCATAATTTTTTTTCCAAAATATAGTCCTGTCCATTTTCATCTCCCCCCCCCAAATAGTCCGGCCCACCACATGGTCTGAGGGATGGTGGACCAGCCCACGGCTAAAAAAGGTTGCTGACCTCTGAACTAGATGACCTTGGCTGTCCACTCCAACTCTACAATTGTAGGATTCTAAGGCTAAACTTCCAATCCTGGACTGCGTTGTCTGGAAGAAAGACCCCCCTCCAAACATGGTTGGATTTACTCTGAGCAAAATGCATAGGACTCGGCTGCAGGTGTTCAGAAACCTCCAGAAGGAAGGGAAAGTAGCTATTGCCTTTTAAAATGTGGCTCTTTTTTGGGGGGGGGGTTGTTTTTATTTTGATTATATATATTGTGGGTTTTATCTTGATCTTTTCTGTGAACCGCCCTGAGACCTCCGGGTATAGCGTGGTATATAAATTCGGAAGGACAGAAAACAAGGGACAAGTTGATCAGATGGCCTCCGGAATTTGAAGCATGGGAACTCATAATAAAAATTTAAATACGAATTTGGCAGATTTGGAACTTTCTTTTTTTTATTAATAATTGGATAAATAATTTGGAATGTAATCTGGAATGTTTCCATGTAATTTGAATGTATTGGAAACTTAATAAAAATGATTTGGGGGGGGGGAAAGGATGGTGTATAAATTCAATCAATCAATCAAATAATGAAAAACAAAATAGGTAGAACAATAGTGCCGTGCCCTAAATTGGTTAAAATGTATAAAAAATGGATCTAAACTGTGTTGGAAATGCCAAGAAACAGAGGGGACATTCATACATATGTGGTGGGGATGTAAGAAAGCTAAGGGATATTGGGAGAGAATGGAAAAGGATTTCTCCTTGCTCCGTTTGAAGCTGAACTCCCTTCTTGTGTCTGAGGGATCGTGTTCAGATCAGATAGACCAGGGGTTCCTAACCTTTTATTGGCCATGCCCCACCTAACCATCTCTAAAATCCTCATCCCCTGTGACATATAATTCTTCTTATTCAAAAAGTGAACTCCTATTCACATGGAAGAAGCCTAAAAGGCCATTAACTGTTAATAACTCATTCTCGAATTGCCCCCCTTAAATATCAAATTGTCCCCCCCTGGAGTGTGTACCCCACATTGGGAACCACATTGGGATGTAGACGGTGTGGGTTGGATCCCATGTTTTCTATGAATCTTTCAGAGCATCCATTTACTCCTCAATTTTTTAAAAAATGAGGTGGTTTGAGTTTTCCCCCTCGATGAGTTGGACGAAAGCACATTCTCGCGCCATGCATCAGCCAGGAAAACAAGGACTACTGGCTTGTGTGTGTATGTTGTGTACTTAAAGGCAGGGAGGTCCACCTACCCTGTTTAGATGGCTGCTGATATTGGAACCAGAATTTGCTGCCTCTCCCTTTCCTTTACTAATTATTTTTTAATAATAACAATAATTCACAATGTGGTGTTTGATAGACAGTCATGATTTCAGTCTTTTGTAATTGTAGGCTTTAGCTCATTTGTTCTACATTCAGAGTTTCACTTAAGACTCCTTATATATATATTTAAAAATAAGACACACCATAATATATTTTAGAAAACAAAATCTGTCTTAATTTGTTTTAAAGCTGATTTAAAATTACAGATTTTTATCTGTAATTAAATCCAAAAGGTATCTGTTCTTTCTACACTAGCCGTGACCTTTCATGTTGAAATGAAAATGAACAGATACCCTACACATGAGTAGATACCGGTACTCAGATTTAAGTGAAAGAAGGGAACCATACACGTTCAGGATACTGGATGTGTTTTTAATTATATGTTGCTAAGTTTTTAATTCCTTATGCCCACCTGTAGATTAAAACTAGATTTTCTTTAATCTTCACGCTGCAATATCTGATAAACTATGCAATCATCAATTCACATTTTTTAAAATAAAAACAAACAAACAATTCCCATTGCTGTAAATGAGACTTATTTAGCAGTTCTTTTTAGACTGATGCTACAACCACTAGAGCATACTTGAGGTTTTGGGGTGTTAATACGTCGATACCAGGTTACCAGGAACTTCTGTTATAGGTTACCGTATATACTCGAGTATAAGCCGACCCGAATATAAGCCGAGGCACCCAATTTTACCACAAAAAACCTGGGAAAGCTTCATAGGAGCCACTGCCTGCCTCACTCGAGTATAAGCCGAGGGCGGCTTTTTCAGCACAAAAAATGTGCTGAAAAACTAGGCTTATATTCGAGTATATAGTACCTATAAGTGCCTTCCAACTTTAATGGGATTCCAATCAGGGTGGATTTGATTTAAATCAAACTGATTTAAATCACGATTTAAATCACTAGTCAGTAAGGCTCAGGGTGGATAAAAATCAACGATTAAAAAAAATAATCAGATTTTTAAAATTTAAATCAGAATTTAAAAAAAAAAAAAATCATTGATTTTTATCCACCCTGAGCCTTACTGACTAGTGATTTAAATCGTGATTTAAATCAAATCCACCCTGATTCCAATTCATCCCTGTTGACCTCCCTGTTCATTTCAGTGGGACTTCTCTGACAACAGTCCCCCTGTATTTAGCATCGTATGAGAATATTCCTAACTAAAAAAAAATACAGAGTTTCCTCCTAACTTTAAGCCTTCTCCCCACACTCCCCCAAGCTCTTACGCTATATAATATGAAAATATTACTTAAATAATATTACCTTACTCCTTTAGCTTGTTGAGAAGCTGGGTTATGAACAGAAAGCAGCCTTTCAGTTCTAAGTGGACCAGCTCCCAGGCGCAGCGACTCTGCTGGTTGGCGGCTAGGAAACTGTTCATCCTTTGAAAGTACCGCTTCACTTTTATGGTTGAAGGAGTTGGCGCCCCGTTGCCCCAGTTCTCCATCTTCCCCTCCTGCATCCTTTGGGCGCAGGCCTCCAGCTGTTTGGTTTGCTGGTAAAGGTCGCTCTGCAAGGACTCGAGACACGCCGCGTCCCAGGCGCCGCTAGGGTGGTCTTTGCCGAGAACGTTGAGGCTCTGCTGGAGAATCTCATGGATGATGATGATGACGGCGCCATCGCTCTCCGTAGATTTGAGGGCTTTTAGAGGGAACCTGAAGTCTGCCGTCTCAGATACGCATTGCAGAGGAAATTGTCCAGCCGTCCTGCAGAGGTGGTTCAAGTTGGTCTGGATCATTTGGTTCCACCGGGTGTGGAGCACAGAGCATTTGGGAAGAGGGCTGGATGGTGCGAGTTTGCCGGATAGCACCAGCACGAGACAAACGCTTAAGCCTTTCCCACCGGTAGTGAAGGCCATGATGAACCAATGGCAATAACTGCCTTATCTTCCTGGAGCCTCTTTAAATATATTTCGGAAAACCTATAAAAATCCTCCATCCTGAATTCATTCAACATGAGACATTTGTATTAATCATGATATGAATTTTCCCCCACATCAAGAGTCCAAATGCCTTTGAGGAACATGATTTGCTTGCTTTCAGTTTCGTTCAATTAGTTTTAATTAAAATATGGGTGTTTTTTTTGTTTTTGTTTTTTTTACTACCTTCTTACAGAAAACTTAGCAAAGTTTCAAGTGGACCATAGCCCTTCCTATGAGAGGAGAGAAAGTGCACATTTCCTTGTTCTCTTCTTCCTGTTTATAATATTTTTAAATTAATTTCCAGTGCATTATTAGAATTGGAAAATAAACAAGAGTTCAGCGTTAGCTCTTATCTAAAATCTGAAGAGATTTCCCACCTCTTATATCTACATCCTTAAAAGGTCCTTATTTGTTTATTCGTTGTTTAGTTTATACTTTTATAATGTTCATCAGGCAAACTGTTCCCAGTTGACGAGAACACTAAAATAACGATAAAATTGAATTTTAAAATCACACTAAAGTGGTCAATAAGACAGCAGGTTAGAATAAAGCCCCGAATTCTGGGAGAATGAGGGAACTATTTTCCTGGCACCAAATAAAGCAAAATGGGGGCCATGATGGGCCTTTGTTGAGCGGGATTTGCAATAGATCACTACTGCAAAAGGGTTTTTCTCTGGTTACCTTAAAAGCCCTTGGATAGCTCATGGAAAAATGCCTCCATTTTTTATTTCTTCACATGGGGCAGACTGAGGTGGGAACAGCTATTCCTTCAGATACTGAGGTCTCAGTTTCCTATTTTATTTTATTTTATTTTTAAAACCATGTTTGGTCCTCAGCCAGTTAATAACTTCCTATTTCCTTGCCTTTGGCACCTGAGTTTTAAGAGGCTGTCCTGTTTTTTTCTACATGCATTTAGGTTATTGTTGTACCACAGAGAAGCCACTAAGGGAGCCCATCTCTGTTCTAGACTTAACTTTTCAGGTTTCTATTACTGGTCCAAAAGCGAAAACTGCTTCGTTTCCTACTGCATTGTCCCAGCTGCCTAACTGGTGGCAACTCTTCAAAACAGGAATTAGGGTGGGCATAATTTAATAAAACTTGGCGGGCTTAATTTAAATCCCTGCCTGGACTGGTCTTTTCTCTGCTTATAGTTGCCTGTGCATTAATCTCAAGTGAGACTTCAGCTCAGTTAACCGGGATTTGACATAAGACCCCATATTTCTGGTGAGGAACTTGCGGCCCTCCAGAAGTTGTTACACTACAGCAGGGGTCAGCAAACTTTTTCAGCAGGGGGCCAGTCCACTGTCCCTCAGACCTTGTGGGGGGCTGGACTATATTTTTTGGGGGGAAATGAATGAATTCCTATGCTCCACAAATAACCCAGAGATTCATTTTAAACTAGTAGACGTTAAGCCCGTTAAATTAATGGGTGCTAGAACATCATGGAAAGCGGGGACGGCGAGAACTTGCTGAAGTGCTCGATGTACTTGGGCACCCCGGCCAGCGCCCAATGGCCCTTCAGCAGGCAGCGCAGGAGGCGCATCGCGGCGGCAGCACTGGCACCAGCCAGGCCCCGGCAGGCCAACTCAGCCGCCACTTGTAACGGCCGCTGCCGCTTAGAAGTAAGTCCATGCGAGCGCGCACCCGCCCCTTCAACAGCCCGGCCGCCCGAAGTCTCTGCGCTCCAATCCCTGTGCCCGTGGGGCACATGCGCAGTTTCGCCCGGCCGCCCGAAGTCTCTGCGCTCCAATCCCTGTGTCCATGGGGCACATGCGCAGTTTCGCCCGGCCGCCCGAAGTCTCTGCGCTCCAATCCCTGTGCCCGTGGGGCACATGTGCAGTTTCGCCCGGCCGCCCGAAGTCTCTGCGCTCCAATCCCTGTGTCCGTGGGGCACATGCGCAGTTTCGCCCGGCCGCCCGAAGTCTCTGCGCTCCAATTCCTGTGTCCGTGGGGCACATGCGCAGTAGGACACAGGGACTGGACGCAGAGACACTTGCACTTTATTACTGTAGATAAAAGGGCACATTTTACTCATGTAAAAACACACTCATGTAAAAACACGCTGATTCTCGGACCATCCGCGGGCCGGATTTAGAAGGCGATTGGGCCGGATCTGGGCCTACCCATGCACTACAGCACCCATAATCTCTGACCGTTGGCCATGCTGCCTGGGGCTAATGGGAGTTGGGAACTCAACAGTGGCTTGCTGTGGATCCTTAGTAGGTTAAGCTTACGGATTGATGTGCACTTACTGGGGCCGGTGAGACTTACTTCCGAGTAGAACCTTTACTCAGCCCTGAAGCTCAGTGGGCAATAGTGCACTATTTATACTTTCTCAGCCTAACCCACCTCACGGTTTTTGTTGTGTGGATAACATTGGGCGATGAGTTGATGGGCAGAACAACCATGTTATCTTGAGCACCTTGATGAAGGTAGAGAGAGAGAGAGAGAAAATAAAGATAGAAATAAGATAGAAACAGCAGTTTTATATCAGCTCAAGTGGCCTGGCTTCCCCTAAAGAAGCTGGGGAATTCTAGTTTGGGGAGGGTGCTGAGAGTCCGTAGTCCGGCTTCATGGAAGTATGATCTTCAGAACTGGAGTTTGCAGACACGAAATGGGTGTTGAAAGAAGGGACTATATAGCAGGCACCCTCAAACTCGGCCCTCCAGATGTTTTGGGACTACAACTCCCATCATCCCTAGCTAACAGGACCAGTGGTCAGGGGTGATGGGAGTTGTAGTTCCAAAACATCTGGAGGGCCAAGTTTGGGGACGCCTGGACTGATACTAAAGTACAGTCTGTGATTCCTCAGTCTATGCTAATATCCACTTAATCCTGAATTTAGACAAGAGGAGATGTGATAAAAAAGGAACATGAATGGCTCACTTTTTCTGTAGCTCCCTTGAGTTTAATTTTTGAATATGCTTTAATTTCGAATGGGCTTGGCCCTAGCTTGAAATGTGCAGGTGATAAAGATGCATCGCAATCCTTCACCATTACAAACCCATGCACCTTTGGCCATTTTCTCCCCGTTTCTCCATACATGTTTTCAAAGTATGCGCAGAGAAATGTAATGTCAAAAGCAACGGGTCACCTTGTGATCATCATGATGATTTTCACATCAAGGGAAGTAATAGAACCACTCTATTCTGCCTTGGTCAGGCCACACCTGGAATACTGTGTCCAGCTCTGGGCAGCATAATTTAAGAAGGATGTTGACAAGCTGGAAGGAGTGCAGAGGAGGGCAACCTAGATGATCAGGGGTCTGGAAACCGAGCCTTATGAGGAACAGTCGAAGGAGCTGGGTAGGTTTAGCCTGGAAAAGAGGAGACTGAGAGGAGATAGGATGTTGTTGTTGTTGTTTAGTCGTTTAGTCCGACTCTTCGTGACCCCATGGACCAGAGCACGCCAGGCACTCCTGTCTTCCACTGCCTCCCGCAGTTTGGTCAGACTCATGTTGGTGGCTTCGAGAACACTGTCCAACCATCTCGTCCTTTGTCATCCCCTTCTCCTTGTGCCCTCCATCTTTCCCAACATCAGGGTCTTTTCCAGGGAGTCTTCTCTTCTCATGAGGTGGCCAAAGTATTGGAGCCTCAGCTTCAGGATCTGTCCTTCCAGTGAGCACTCAGGGCTGATTTCCTTCAGAATGGATAGGTTTGACCTTCTTGCAGTCCATGGGACTCTCAAGAGTCTCCTCCGGCACCATAATTCAAAAGCATCAATTCTTCGGTGATCAGCCTTCTTTATGGTCCAGCTCTCACTTCCATACATCACTACTGGGAAAACCATAGCTTTAACTACATGGATCTTTGTTGGCAAGGTGATGTCTCTGCTTTTTAAGATGCTGTCTAGGTTTGTCATTGCTTTTCTCCCAAGAAGCAGTCGTCTTCTAATTTCGTGAATCCTGTCACGAAAATTAGAAGACGGAGATAGGATAGCCATCTTCAAATATCTCAAGAGCTGTCACATGGAAGAGGGAACAAGCTTGTTTTCTCCTGCTCCAGAAGGTAGGACTTAAACCTATGGATTCAAGTTACAAGAAAGGAGATTCTGACTAAACATACGGAAGAGCTGTTTGACAGTGAAACAGTCTCCCTCGGGAGGTTGTGGACTCTCCTTCCTTGGAGGTTTTTCAGCAAGAAGAAGAAGAAGAAGAGTTTGGATTTGATATCCCGCTTTATCACTACCCGAAGGAGTCTCAAAGCGGCTCACATTCTCCTTTCCCTTCCTCCCCTACAACAAACACTCTGTGAGGTGAGTGGGGCTGAGAGACTTCAGAGAAGTGTGACTAGCCCAAGGTCACCCAGCAGCTGCATGTGGAGGAGCGGAGACGCGAACCCAGTTCACCAGATTACGAGTCTACCGCTCTTAACCACTACACCACACTGGCAAAGGTTGGATGGCCTTCTGTCATGGATGCTTCAGCTGAGATTCCTGCATTGCAGGGTGGATAAAAATCAATGATTTTTTTTAAAAAATCAAAAAAATCGGATTTTTTTTTATTTAAATCGGATTTTTTTGATTTAAATCAGATTTTTTTTATTTAAATTGGATTTTTAAAATAAAATGCTTTTGGAGGAAAAATCTTTCTAAATATAGTCTTCTATTTAAGTTACACTAACATGAGTTTGGCCAAACTGCGAGAGGCAGTGAAGGATAGGCGTGCCTGGCGTGCTCTGGTCCATGGGGTCACGAAGAGTCGGACACGACTGAACGACTGAACAACAAAATTTAAGTTACATTGTAGTCCAAAGGCTATTCATCAGGAAATAAGGATTTGTTTTAAGTTTATCAAGTGTGCTAAAACTCAGTCTAAGTTTTTTTTTTTAAATGTTTAACCACATCAGTTAACAAACATGGATACATATGCTATCATGTTATTGTTTTAGTTAAATAAATTGTTTAAATGGTTATTAAGGAAATGATTATTTTTCTCCTTCCAATAAAGTACAGCAGAAAAGTTGTCCAAATATAAAGAGTTAACTTATTAAACCTCACCATAATTTCATAATTATCTGTCTATGTATTTCTAGTAATATAACCAAATCAGTAATTTTTGATATAACTGTAAAAACTACTCTGAAAATTTATTATTAAAAAAATAAAACCTTCACATGGTTGTAAACATTAAGATTATACCAGAAAGAATGAGTTTTTCTGTAAAAAAAAATTTAAATCAAGTCTTACTGACTAGTGATTTAAATCGAGCCTTACTGACTAGTGATTTAAATCGTGATTTAAATCGTGATTTAAATCAAATCCACCCTGCTGCATTGCCATGGGGTTGGACTAGATGACCCTCAGGGTCCCTTCCAACTCAACAATACTATGCCTTTAGTTATACCAGTGTTGTCATCAGTTTGCTGTTTTAAAACCTTTCGTTCCACAGTCTGTAGCAGTCCGGCACAATACGTTGGGTAAATTCAACCAGTTCATCGGCCTGCTGGGAAATAGGATTAGAAGCACCGATTCACCCAATGTCTTCCTCCCCAAGCGGAAGGGGGTTCATTTTGTCCTTAGGAGCGCTTAGAGCAGGAAACAAATCAATATTAAAGGGATTTACACAGATCCATGCTAAGTCTGTGACTCCTCAAAACAGATGGACGAGAGCTCCGCAAGTGTGGTTTCGCATTCTAAATTTGGCCCAGTGGAGCATTTAACTATGGGGGAGCCTTGCAAACTCAATTGGGCTGCTTGCAAACTGTGCTGAAAAGCCCCCTTTCCATTCCTCAAATTCTCACTTACAGGTACCGTATATACTTGAGTATAAGCCGACCCGAATACAAGCTGAGGCACCCAATTTTACCACAAAAAACCTGGGGAAGCTTCATAGGAGCCACTGCCTGCCTCACTCGAGTATAAGCCGAGGGCGGCTTTTTCAGCACAAAAAATGTGCTGAAAAACTAGGCTTATACTCGAGTCAGTGGCGTAGCGTGGGTTGTCAGCACCCGGGGCAAGGCAAGTAATTTGCGCCCCCTAACCCATGGATTTTAGCACTCGAGTCTCTTTCACTAGATTAGTTAAAGAAACCCTTACCCCCTAAGCACATGTATTGTTTGTTATGAAAATACAAAGCATTCCTGACAGGTGGCTGTCAAGCCTCTGCTTAAAGACCTCCAAAGAAGGAGACTCCACCACACTCCTTGGCAGCAAATTCCACTGTCGAACAGCTCTTACTGTCAAGAAATTCTTCCTAATGTTTAAGTGGAATCTTCTTTCTTGTAGTTTGAATCCATTGCTCCGTGTCCGCATTGGCTTTTTTAGCTGCTGCATCACACTGTTGACTCATGTCAAGTTTGTGGTCTACCAAGACTCCTAGATCCTTTTCACTTGTACTGCTCTCAAGCCAGGTATCACCCATCCTGTATTTGTGCCTTTCATTTTTTTTGCCCAAGTGTAGTATTTTACATTTCTCCCTGTTAAAATTCATCCTGTTTGCCTTGGCCCATTGATTTCTACATCATTCATAGGATAATGAAATCATTATCATAAAACCCAATGGAAAAATAATTGAACTGCAAACATATAATTCAGCAGATGACAGATCACTCCTTTGTAATGCAAACATGTCAGCTAAAATGAAGTTTAATGCAGAAATTTTGTTTTTTGCTGTAGGAAGGACATCACAAAGCCACCTCACCTCATCAAATTCACAAAAAAATAGATACTAAATTTCTAATATGGGAGAGGAATACATGCTATTAAAAGATACTGAAAGCTAGCATGCCAAATGTGTTCCCTCCTCCCCCACCCTTAGCCACTCCACGACCTTGGAGGAGTGTGGCCCCTGAGCATGCACAGAGTGCCTCCCCCCCCTCCGCCACATTCCCCGGGGCTGCAAGTGAGCCCCGGAACCTATTAAAAGCCATAAAAAACCGATGAGGAGGGAATGGCGGCGGCGGCAGACTCTCCCGCCTCCCCTCCCACCCCCTCAGCGCCCCCAGCCTCACTCACAGCCTCCGGTTCTCCCAGGGCTTCGGGGGCGGCGGTTGGTTGGTCGCCATCGTCTCGCGGCGGTGCCTCTTCCTCCTCGCCGGACCTTCGCCCAGGCTTGGCCGTCTCCGGAGGCGAGCGCCGAGCTGTCGGTCCCGCCCGGGGAGGCGGCCCCGCCCCTTTCTCAGGCGACGCGCGGAGCTCGGGGATCGACCGTCTCTGGCTGCGTGGCCCCCGCGCAAGTGCCGGCTCCAGCTCAAAGAGGTGTGCGTGGAAGGAAGCCGGGCGAAAGCAAAGGAAAGCAATCGCCCCCGCTTGGAAACGGGTCAGGGGGAAACGGGTCAGCGGCGCGCCCCCCCAGATGTTGCGCCCGGTGCGACTGGCACCGCCTGCACCCCCCACGCTACGCCTCTGACTCGAGTATATAGGGTATGTTAATTCCCTCCATTGCAAGCACATGCGCGGGTTGGAACCTACCCAAGAGTGACATAATGACTTCTTATGTTTCATGATGACTGTGCGCAGCTATATGGGTCGGGTGATTAAGAGCACGCTAAGCATTAGTATATAAGGAAGACGTATACGAGACAGAATGACCCAGACAGCGCTCTTAATTGTGGTGCATCGCCTCCGGCGTATGTGACGAGAATAATTACTGTTGTTTAAGTGAGAGTGTTTTTCTATCCAGAGTTATGACTAAAGGAGTCAGCGTTTGAATTATTTGCATTATGCTTTTTTTTTTAATAAGAAGGAAGGAGAATTTTTAAAAAATTGTCACGATCCATGATCTTCCTTGATGGGCAGAGACTGTGAGTTTCACGAAGGGTGTTCCTTGGTCCTCCTACCTGATTGCTTTAGGCAAAAATGCCAGGAATTGAACCTGGGACATTCTGAAGTTCCCGTCGATACATAGTCCATGAAAACTTTCCTTAGCTTGTCTCCCCCATGCATATATGTGCGATAGTTTTGCTGTCGAGTGAATATAGCAGAGCCCTTCGAAGCGCTTCTGCCTCTGGCATTAAAATATAAAAGAAGGTAAAATGTACATAAACCTTTTTTAAAAACAAAACAAAACACCCAGCTATTTCTATGTGCTTAATCACCCTGCTTTCTAAACTGTGGACATAGCGATTATAAAAAGCATAGAGTGGATAAACTCAAATCAAATGAAAACTGGGAGGGGGACCCCAGAAAACGTCCCAAATCTTCCTTAAAATGCCTGCTGAAATGGAAAGGCCTTTGCCAAGTGCTTGACGTTCAGTGGGGAGCGGGGCTGTCTGATCTTGGCTGGGAGGGCAGTTCTGCAGGTCCAGGACCATAAGCACTGGGTCCGTGGGTTCTGGTGGGTACAGCCTCTGTATCTGAGCCATGGGGGAACTCTTCAGAACATGTGGAGAACCTGCTGGATGAGGCTACTGGTCCATCCATCCCTGCATCCTGTTCTCACAGTGGCCAACCAAGATGCCTGACGGGCAGGATTCTCACACAATAGCACTCTGCCCTTTTGTGTTTTGATACAGCATCTCTTGTAAATTACGTTTCCTGAAATAACGATCGCAGTAATAAGACTACGAAGCGTCTTTTGTACATCCCATCTGCTCATGTTTGACATTTATTCATTCCCGCGAATGTGTGTTGTGCTACAAGTTGAGTAATGCCAACCGTTACGGGAAGCTAGTCTCCCTTGTTAAATCCCAGAGCTAAGTGACCAGCTGATGACTTAAGTATGTTCCTGCTGGGCCACATCACATCGTCCCAGGCATTAAAAGAGAGCAAAATGGGTCAGATTGTTAAAAACACACGGCAATTTTAATGGCTGAATAGTTTCAGGGAGGTTACTTACCTAACAGGTCAGCTTGTGATCTTACCTGGAGCTTATAATCCAGGCTGTAATTGAAAAACGGTTACACCCAACCATCTCATTGTCCACCTGGTGCATAAAGGTGTCAGTATTTTGCTCAATATCGGCAACGCTGTCTCCAGGTTATTGGGGGGGGGGGTCGTGTGGTCCAACACCCTCAATGCCCCCCCCTAACCTAGACCAGAAAACTGGGAATTCTTTGAGGCTGGTCTGATCTTTGATACTCAGTGCAAAGTGGCAGTGGAAGCACTTTGACGTGCTTTCGAACTGCTAGGTTGGCAGGAGCTGGGACCGAGCAACGGGAGCTCACCCCATCGCAGGGATTCGAACCGCCTACCTTCTGATCGGCAAGCCCTAGGCTCTGTGGTTTAACCCACAGCACCACCCGCGTCCCTGAATATTAAAATTAAGGAACAGTAAATGCTGGGCTGTCGCCACTTACATTGGTCCCAGTGATATTTACACGGGTTGTTAGCCCTTGGTAATTGACACACACACCCCCGGCCTTTGTTGATGAAGGAACTGGTTGGAAGTTGGTTGCAGAATAAGTAAGTGATTCAAGATAGTTTTGTGGCATTGGAATGGGATGTGCGACAACAGTGGAACGTGGGGTGGAAAGCTGCACCTGCAGCTAGTGACTCATGGGAATCAAACTGCACATTATGCCTAACGATGATAATTACATGAATTAAAAACCAGAAGGTAAAAGAAATTGCATGTTATACTCCATGTCAAGCATGGCTTTACATCTCCTGTTGCTTTTAAAATCGCAGCCTATATGTGTGCTGTTAAGACAGCATCTTAAAAAGCAAAGACATCACCTTGCCGACAAAGGTCCGTATAGTTAAAGCTATGGTTTCCCCAGTAGTAATGTACGGAAGTGAGAGCTGGACCATAAAGAAGGCTGATCGCCGAAGAATTGATGCTTTTGAATTATGGTGCTGGAGGAGACTCTTGAGAGTCCCATGGACTGCAAGAAGATCAAACCTATCCATTCTGAAGGAAATCAGCCCGGAGTGCTCACTGGAAGGACAGATCCTGAAGCTGAGGCTCCAATACTTTGGCCACCTCATGAGAAGAGAAGACTCCCTAGAAAAGACCCTGATGTTGGGAAAGATGGAGGGCACAAGGAGAAGGGGATGACAGAGGACGAGGTGGTTGGACAGTGTTCTCGAAGCTACCAACATGAGTCTGACCAAACTGCGGGAGGCAGTGGAAGACAGGAGTGCCTGGCGTGCTCTGGTCCAGGGGGTCACGAAGAGTCGGACACGACTAAACGACTAAACAACAACAAAGGTAAAGGACCCCTGGACAGTTAAGTCCAGTCAGAGGCGACTATGGGGTTGTGGTGCTCATCTCTTTCAGGCTGAGGGAGCCGGTGTTTGTCCACAGAAAGCTTTCCGGGTCATGTGGCCAGCTTCTGGTGCAACGGGACACCGTGACGGAAACCAGAGTGCACGGAAACACCATTTACCTTCCTGCCATAGCAGTACTTATTTATCTACTTGCAGTGGCGTGCTAGGTTGGCAGGAGCTCGAACTGAACAACGGGAGCTCACTCCGTTGCGGGGATTCGAACCGCCAACCTTCCAAGCACCCAAGGAAGATAGGTTCATTTTCTGACCCCTGAGCAGTGTTCGAAATTCCCCGGGTGCCAGGTTCGCATTGCAACCAGGTGATAATGCCAGGTGAAGATTTTCATCTGAACTAGCCAGAGGTTCAAGTGAGAATCAATCACAGTCAGTCCAACGTTTGAAAAATAAAACCTTAGAGCCGTCTCGCCCCGAAACGGCAACGAGGCGACCGCAACCTTTGTTTAAGGAGCCATTTGGCGCCTAGCTTAGATACCTGAGTTTCTGTTGTAGCGTGGGTTAATGATTTCAGCAAGTGATTTCAGCTCTCTGACATAGCAGGCAGAAGACAGCTTCTTCAGTAACAACTCTTTATTCAGGCAAACAAGACTGGGGGAACTGAGGGTAGGGAAGCTACATTTTTAGGGACAGAGGACTGACCAGGAAAAGATACATTTTGGAGGGAACAATCTCAAGCAATCACACAGCTGCTATTTGGTGGGAACCAATAAGACTGAGGATCCCAAAGCAGCAACTTGAATGCACCAATAGTAACTGTTCCTTCTGGGACAGGAAGGCAGTTACTTTACCCTAATGTGATTACAGACAATAGTAATACAGATATGATAACACTCTGAATCTATACCAGTGTTTCCCAACCTAATCTAGGCAACGTCACACTTGAGTCAATGAAAAAATCTCGCGGCACACCGCTCGCGGCCCACCGTTCTTGGAGCTCTCTCCCGCTCCTCTACCTCCCAGACCGCGTTCACACGTGCACGCAAACCCGCCACCGGATCGGCGGCGGCGCACGTGGGAACGCGTCCGCCCCGCCCTCGCTCACCCGCCGCTGGCAGCCAAGGCGTTGAAGAGGTAAGTGACGGGAATGGCCGAGAGGGACAACACGAAGACGCCCGTGGCAGCCGAGGCGCTCATCCCGGGGCTCGCTCGCTCCTTTTCCTGCCTCTCCCGGGGTGCCGCGCGGGGGAATCAGCGAGGCTGCGCGCTCGGCATCGCGCCCTAGTTCGGTGGGCTCCTCCGCGGCGCGCCGGGAAGCGCCATACGCGCCGGAGAGCTGCTGCCGCGGCGAAGGCAACGCCAGCCAGCCAAGCCTATGAGCGCCGGTGCTGCAGGAAAGGACTCCGCCCGCCGCGCAGCGCCGCCGAACGAGCGCCCAGCGGACCTGCGCTCCAGCCCGCTTGCGCGCCGCTCATTCTGCGCAGCCCTCCCGCCGGCTTGGCGCTCGCCTCTTGTACTGCAGGTCCCTTTTTCCGCGGCACATCAGCCGGTGTCTCGCGGCACACTAGTGTGCCGCGGCACACCGGTTGGGAAACGCTGATCTATACACAACAGTTTCTAACATTGTCAGAGAGGTGCTGTCAGTCAGTATATTGAGCTGGATGGATTGGGCCCTGACTTAGCATAAGTCAGGATCAGATGTTGCAATATTGCATGTTCATAAAGTTGGCCTGAAGTCGATGTATTCAGTCTGATGCTTTCGACCGCGGTGGTTTGTTTGCAACGGTTTGTGTACTTCTAGAATAGAATAGAATATATTTTATTGTCATTGTCCCCTTTGGGGACAACGAAATTACTTGGCTGCTCCATCCACCCAGATAGGGCACTCCACGCAAAAACAAAACAACTACAAAAACACTGATTAAAACCATACTCACTGATTAAAACCATTCTAAGATTTGGTTCTAGTTTAAGGTTACCAGAATTTTTTCAATGAATTCGGCGACACTTTTCAACTTCAGTGGATTTTGTATGGGGACGGATTTGTAAATCCGGGGACTGTCCCCGGGAAACGGGGACGTCTGGTAACCTGAGTCTAGTTTGAGTCTCTCTGTGCCCTCCGGTGTAAAATTCATATGCTCTTGGTCTATAGGTTTTGACTCATCCCGAAGGAAAGGAATTGTTTGTGCCAAATAAGTAAGAAAGGGCTGCAAGGTATCCAGGTGTGCCTGCTTCCATCTTCAGACGCCGATGATTCACACCCAGATAGTCTGCAGGTAACCGGTGCCAGCTTCGGGAAAAGAGAGTGCAACATTAAAAAAGAGAGGCTCCTTGCATGTTGTTTCTCAGTCGTGCTACAAGCTCACGTTTGCAAATGAGACAAGCATACCAGCAAGATGAATGCGGCTCACAGTCTTGTCTGGTAATGGGGCTTATTTTTTTATTTCATGAAATGTATACGGCACAAGATTAAAAATAAAAAAACACAACAAGAAAACAAATCAGGTTACCAAAAGATGTAACCGTAAAATTGAGAACGATTCAAAACCATGCAATATTATTATAAACTAGTTGAATAACTAGTTAATAACGGGCGCTAGAACGGAGAGGAGGGCCAGGGCGCCGCGCATCCCCCCCCCTCATTCCTGGCAGGCCCGAGGAGGGAAGCGGCGCCGGCGGCTTCTGCAGGCCTGAGGAGGGAAGCGGCGCCAGCGGCCTCTGCGCTCCGCCGCGGAGCTCCCCGTCCCCGGGCGGTGCCAGGCCCGGCGGCGGCGGCCCGGCGCCAAGGCGCTGCCGGAGCCGCAGCCAGAGCCTGCCGAGCGGGGGTAGCTTTGGAGGCGGCAGCAGCGGGTGAGCGCAGGCGGACAGGGGCACCCCGGCAGCGCACTCTTCCGGGGACCCGGCGAGTGGCGGCGGGCCCAGCTCCGTGCGAGGCAGCGGCACTGAGCCAACTGACGACGCGCGTGCGCCGTCGCTGCCTCTCGGACACGCCCCCTGTCATCGCCTATTGGTCTCTGCGTCCCTGTGGGATATGCGCAGTGGCAAAAAACCACTGAAACACGGACTGGACGCAGGGACACTTGGAGATTATTATATAGGATTATTATTATTATTATTATTATTATTATTGTTGTTGTTGTTGTTATTTGCGCTCTCCTTGTGGAATGCCCTTCCATCAGATGTCAAGGAGATTAAGAGCTGCACAACTTTTATAAGACATCTGAAGGCAGCCCTGTATTTTAACGTTTTATTACATTTTTAAATTCTGCTGGAAGCCGCCCAGAGTGGCTGGGGAAAGCAAGCCAGATGGGTTGGGTATGAATATAACAACAACAACTTCAAAACATACAAAAGTTAAAGTGCCGAAACAGATGTTTATTTCACTGCTAGGTCTATTTCGGGAAAGTTAACAAAAATGCCCTCTAGCCAGATGTCTGACACAGAAGCCTTCCAGCATCCTTCCATCTCAAGCAACGAAGAAGAAGAAGAAGAAGAGTTTGGATTTGATATCCCGCTTTATCGCTACCCGAAGGAGTCTCAAAGCGGCTCACATTCTCCTTTCCCTTCCTCCCCCACAACAAACACTCTGTGAGGTGAGTGGGGCTGAGAGACTTCAGAGAAGTGTGACTAGCCCAAGGTCACCCAGCAGCTGCATGTGGAGGAGCGGAGATGCGAACCCGGTTCACCAGATTATGAGTCTACCGCTCTTAACCACTACACCACACTGGCACTATCCTCAGCCAGAGGAGGAATCAGAGGCAAGAGCCAGTGGGCCCGTGTCCCATTGCCCCCCAATAAAATATTTGCCCCCCCCCCAATGTTGAGAACAATCGGGAGCAGAGGAGGCCAAGTGCGGAGCTGAGCAGGGTGTGGATTCAGTGACCGGTGGTTCGTCCTGCTCCTGCCATGGAGGGGAAGGAGTGGTGCAGCTGCCCTGGGCCGGCGGCAGGGGAAGGATGAGGTTGACCATGGAGCCGAGTGTGGCGCAGCGGCTGGTGGCTTCCTCTCCCCCTACTCCTGCCGCGGAGAGGAAGGAGAGGGGAAGCAGCCCTGCGGCAGGAGGAGGAGGTGGCTGAGCACCGAGAGGAGGAGCCGCCAGCCATTGAAGCCGCGCTGTAGCCGCAGCTGCTTTCGGCTCTGCCCCTTGGCTCTTCCTGGTGTCCCCGTGTCACACACACACACGTACGTCATGTGCGTGTAATAGGGTCACACACCCCACAAATCTTCTGTTCATGTTGGTGTGAAGAAGAGGCATGGCCAGCTTGAGCCAGGGTTCGTTTGGTTTGCTTATATGGAAAAACACTGCTCTAAAAAGAATATGTTGGTATGCATGGATTAAGTATGTAAATACAAGCAAGAACAATAATTAGAAATGGCTACAATAGATGTATTATGAAAAGAATGCAATGATAGTATTTAAATTTGAGCTAAAGGAAGTCGAGTCGTGGTGGAGGGAAGTCACGGGGGTATGTAGGGTTTATGTTTGCAGTGTAGGGTGTACATGTATTTTCTTTAGTTTAATTTTGTATTGTTTTGTTTATTTCATTTCAATTTTCTGTATCATTTATTAAGAAATAAAAATTAAAAAAGAAGAAGGAAGAGGCATAGCCAGCGTGAGCCAGGGTTTCTTTGGTTTGCACGGTCATCTGACGGCTCGGAGCAATGTGCGGAAAGGCGAAAGTGTGCCATTTATTTTTCGTGTGGCTGCTTCTGACGAAAGCCGTGGCAGCGTGTACGTTGCGAACTTTGAAAGCTCTGCCTTCTCCTTTAAAAGAAAGGGTAGCCGCGCCTTTGTGTCCCCTGCGCTTGTTATCGGCTGTGCAGGATAATATAGCAGCTGGCCTGTAAAGCTAAGCTAACCTTAAACCTCTCCTGCACACGGAGGGGGCAATGAGGCACTAAAGGAGATGGTTCCATTCTGGGAAGGACATTTGCATTGTTTCCTTCGTTGCAATGGCATTGTGATCCCACCGCAATTAAGGCTCATGGAGTTAAAATGCCATTGGAGATAGTGAAGTTAAAAAAGAAGACTATTTCTAAGTTAGCAGGTGGAATTGCCGATTCCTTCCTACCTTATGGAGTCGGTGGGAGGAGATAAGGAATTTAAACCATAAATGATTGCTTTGTTGTTGCAATTCTCACTGACGATGCCTTTGCCTTAAGTTTCGGTCGGCCACATTTTACATGCTAAGTTGTACAGTTGAAAAGTCTTACTATATATATATATATTTTAAAAGACAGAGAGAAATTAAGAGGTCTGTCTCCGTCTTTCAAAAAATTAAGCATGCATGGAGCTGCTTGGAGATCAGATGTGCTGATTCCACATGTGCAATTCCTCTGAACCATGGGTAGGCAAACTAAGGCCCGGGGGCTGGATGCGGCCCAATCGCCTTCTCAATCCGACCCACGGACGGTCCGGGAATCAGCGTATTTTTACATGAGTAGAATGTGTCCTTTTATTTCAAATGCATCTCTGGGTTATTGGTGGGGCATAGGAATTCGTTCATCCCCCGCCCCAAAATAGTCCGGCCCCCCACAAGGTCTGAGGGACAGTGGACCGGCCCCCTCTGAAAAAGTTTGCTGACCCCTGCGGGAAGAATAAATTCCTGACGACCAACCACTTGGGTCTAAGAATATACTGCTATATGTGTAGATATGTATAGTTTTTTAAAAAGCCCAAAGGTCCACAGAGGAATAATTATGTGCTATGGCCATATGGCTAATGCAATAAATAATTTTTGATTTTTGATTTTGCTGACCCCTGCGAACCTTCGCTCTGAACTCAAACCTGTTTTGTATCTTGACAGTTCCAGAGCTGATACCATCCAAATGGCTGTAGCCTCACAGAGTTTCTGGTATGCTTCCGGGTTAGTGTAGTGCCTGTTCCCGGGGGAAAGAAGTTCCCAAACCCAAAATGTTAGATTTTGAAATCTGCTGCTAATACAGTAACAAGACATTCGTCAGCATTTTGACTTCTATGCTCCCTATGGTTCTATTTTCATCTGTAACCGTTGCCAGGTTTATTATTTATTACCATTATTATTATTACGGTATTATTATTACTATTATTATTATTATTATTATATATTATAAGGCAGCTTACAGATAAAAACAAGAATCACTATAAACACAGAAAAAACAATCATTAAAAACAATTAAACATTAACAGAATTAAAACTACATACATATATTAAAAAATCTTGTTTCAAACATACAGATAATTACAATAAAAACAGCATGGCGCCATTAAAAGCCGTCAGTTCTCAAAACAGTTCATCCGCAGGTCTTTTTAGGAAATGTGCTGCAAGTATATTTGGACAAATGTGATTCAGGTTGCATTTACTGCGGAGATGGAACTCGGTAGGAATTATTTTTAAATAAACATTTATAGGATTATACCTTTAAGCTGCAGTCCTGAATGCTTTTTACTACATATTAAGTTCTGTTGAAGAAAGTGTCAGATTATGTAAATGTGTAGGATTACAGTGTCACTTATATTTATGTTTTGCTCTTGACAGCTTTTTAATTACTATGCCGTGCTCAGGAGCAGCCCATAAATTTCCTAGCTGTGATTGAAGTGTTTGTGCAGAACAGTCACTGGGAATAAAATATCATTTGAGGAATCAGTTCTCTGGGCTTGCACCCATGGGCACCCACCCATTGAGATTGTCACCTGTGCCCCACCTGTTGATGTCGCCCCTTGACCTGATACAGACATTTTATTTAGGCCCACGAATCTTGATTTGCCTTCCTAGCCAAGCCAGATCCTTCCGGTAGACAAGACTCAACCTGCCTCCTGGCAAGTGACATCTGCGTCTGCATGAGATCTGGGACAATCTCCAGCTCCACATTTTGGAGCTTGGAATTATTTGCTGGATTGTCCCGACAGTGGAGCCAGGAACAACGAACAGAGGCGATTCCTGCCCTCTTAGACAACAGAGCATGAGACTCTTAATCTCAGGGGTTGTGGGTTGGTACCCCACATGGGGTGAAAGATTCCCGCATTGCAGGGTGTTGGACTAGATCAGGGGTGGCCAACTCCCAAGAGACTGCGATCTACTCACAGTTAAAACCTGGCAGTGATCTACCCCCTTTTGAGGGGTTCAGGTCAAAGTTGTTGACAGGGTGGATAAAAATCAACGATTTAAAAAAAAATAAAATCGGATTTTTTTTATTTAAATCGGATTTTTAAAATAAAATGCTTTTGGAGGAAAAATCTTTCTAAATATAGTCTTCTATTGAAGTTACATTGTAGTCCAAAGGCTATTCATCAGGAAATAAGGATTTGTTTTAAGTTTATCAAGTGTGCTAAAACTCAAGTCTTAAGTTTTTTAAAAAAAATGTTTAACCACATCAGTTAACAAACATGGATACATATGCTATCATGTTATTGTTTTAGTTAAATAAATTGTTTAAATGGTTATTAAGGAAATGATTATTTTTCTCCTTCCAATAAAGTACAGCAGAAAAGTTGTCCAAATATAAACAGTTAACTTATTAAACCTCACCATAATTTCATAATTATCTATGTATTTCTAGTAGTATAACCAAATCAGTAATTTTTGATATAACTGTAAAAACTACTCTGAAAATTTATTATTCCAAAAATGAAACCTTCATATGGTTGTAAATATTAAGATTATACCAGCAAGAATGAGTCTTTCTGTAAAAAAAATATTTAAATCAAATCCACCCTGGTTGTTGAGCTTCTTTTAGGGTAATCAAAGTTGGGGGGAGCCAGTGATCTACCACAGATGTCCAGTGATCTACCGGTAGATCACGATCTACCTGTTTGACATGTCTGTACTAGATGAATCTTCATGGTCCCTTCCAACTCTACGATTCCAAGATCCTCCGTAGGGTTGTATGGGTGCCTTAGGTGCTGAGGCGCTCCAAATACCCAAATTGCAGGCCCCCGTTTTTCTCTCCGGCTTGCAGAGCATCCTATCTTTGGGAACATACATTAGGAACCTAGGAAATTGCTATTCTCCATCTAGCTGATTATTGTCTACACTAATTGGCAGCAGATCTCCAAGATTTCAGAGGTGGGTCTTTCCCAGCCCTACCTGAAGAGGCTAGGAATTGAACCTGGAAAGCAGCTGCCCTGTCACTATGCTGTGTCCGCAAGCTGAGGAGGAAAGCTAAGGCTCACCATGAGCCAGTGGAATTGTGGGATGCTGCTAAAGACTACAGCGGGTGGTGCAGTGGTCCAAACCACTGAGCCTCTTGGGCTTGCCAATCAGAAGGTCGGCGGTTCGAATCCCCGCGACGGGGTGAGCTCCCGTTGCTCTGTCCCAGCTCCTGCCCACCTAGCAGTTCGAAAGCACGTCAAAAGTGCAAGTAGATAAATAGGTACCGCTGTGACGAGAAGGTAAACAGCGTTTCCGTGTGCTCTGGTTTCCGTCACGGTGTTCCGTTGCGCCAGAAGTGGCTTAGTCATGCTGACCACATGACCCGGAAAGCTGTCTGTGGACAAACGCCGGCTCCCTTGGCCTGAAAGTGAGATGAGTGCCGCAACCCCATAGTTGCCTTTGACTTAACCGTCCAGGGGTCCTTTACCTTTTTACCTTAAAAACTACAGAAATCTGTTATGGGTAGGAACTGTTACTTTATAAACTAGCGAGCATTAGAAGGCCACTCTTGGGAGCATAGCTGTCAACCCTCCCTTTTTTTGCGGGAAACCCCCTTATTCCAATGCCGTTTCCCGCTGCTATCCCAGATTGTTGATATCCCTTAAATTTCCCGGATTTCAAAGGAAGCAGCTCCTCTCCCTCCCTGCCGGCCAGGGAGGCTCCTCAGCTGCGTTGCTTGGCTGCCAATAAGGAGTCTGAGACCGACTGGGGGCGGAGCTTGCATGCCTTGTGCAGCCAGACCCTCACGCCCAACCAGACAGACAGCCTGCCTGCCGTCTACGCGCTCACTCTTTCGCTCACCCGTTCGCGCGCAGCCTCTGGAGCGCAGGGTGGCGAGACTACTTGGTGCCATTGCACCGCCCTCGTGGCATCCCTTATTTTCAAATCCGAAAGTTGACAGCTATGCTTAGAATTAGCCTTGGTAAAAGAGCAGCTTAGGAACCCCAGACTCACATAAATGTAAAAGGATTAAGAGAAGACCTTTGCTCTAGGCCTCCATTTCTCACATTTTTTTCTATCATTTATTGGCCTTTTAGGGTTTAATTTTTAAGGGGGAAAGGCACTGTCAGAGACATGCCCTCCCCTGCCAGTCCGGCACTGAGTGGGTACCAGCAGCCTCAGCCTTTGTTGTCGACGGACACGTCTCCCAGTGAGTCTTCCAGCTCCTGGAGGAGTTACCTGTGAGCAGACAAGTGGGAAGGGGTCTCCAGGATGCTGCAGAGAGACCCAGCACGGCTCCGCAGACTCACTCTGAGGGGGAGACACCGTTTCCGGCGCCCGCTTTGCGCAGAAGGGTCAGGGGAGAAAGGAGGCGGCACTTTAGGGTGCCGAGACTCTGGTGTTGGCGCCACAACAGGAGGGGGGCACTTCCGGATTCTGCTAGCGACTAGGTGTCATGTTTTAGGATAGCTCCGCACTGTACATACTTTGCACAATAAAAGTAGTTGAAAGACAAGACGGACTTGGTCTTTACTCATGAGCAACTGTTACGGAATCTGACAGGCCCTTTATGGCTTTTTCACTTAGCTACAGACAAAAACCATCTAGGAGCTTATTACCTGCTCCTGAAATGGTTAAAAAAAAACCCGGCGCACTTTTAAAGAAGTAAAAGAAGTATTGCTTTTCACATCAATCACCAAAGCCCACCCTGCCCAACTCGATAAAAGAAAGAATGTTGTTTAATTGGGCTTTTGTACGGCCCTAAAGTGCATAGCCGTGTTCCACTCTAATTAGATGTTTCCCCCCCTCCTGAAGCTAGGTCTCTGGATTTGATCTTGGAAAGGCACCTCCTTGAAGTTATACGAGGCTCCCGAGGGGGGAAGGAGCCTCTCAACTTCCTAAAACAGTGATGGCTAACCTTGACACTCCAGATGTTTTGGAACTACAACTCCCATCATCCCTAGCTAACAGGACCAGTGGTCAGGGATGATGGGAGTTGTAGTCCCAAAACATCTGGAGTGTCAAGGTTAGCCATCACTGTCCTAAAAGCAGGCAGGGACACAGCAGACCACTTGAACTCAAGCCAAGAGCAAAAACCAATCAGTGAGGAAAGCTTACATTTGTGGAACTGATTAAGCTAAGTTGCTGCTTTGGGGTTGGGGTTTTTATTTTATTTTTAAAGAACATTCCATTGATTATGTGGACAGCGCTGCACTTAAAACACACACACACACACACGTCTTATTTGGATTTCTGTATGGATTTTGAGCACTATTTCCACGCCCATATGCCACAATCACAACATTTATTATTATGCTCTTGCAGACAAGAGATTAAGTGCCACTCCTTGGCTTCCCTCCTGCCTCCTGCAGATGTCTGATGATTTTTAGATAACTGTCCAAACCATGGCCAGGTCACCAAATGGCTAGCGGCATAAAGCAGGCTAGTACAATTTAGATGCGCCAGACTGATAGCCTAGTTTATAGAGGCTCAACTTCCTTGAATAGATGTGGCCTCTGTTGCAGACTGCATGTGCACCGTTTATTGGCAGTATCGTTTGCAAAGCCATGGCTGTTTCCCTCTGGATCTAGCTCAATTGTTGCAAAATCTGTTTGGGACTATCGAGGAGACAACAGGATAATCCAATAGCACGTCCGCCATAACAAAACCATCTCCCAAATACAGCGTCCTATTTCGAAGCCGCAAATTCGTTTGGCAACAAGCTTACTAGCATGCCAATATTCAGATACGATCCTCGTTAATCGTACCCACAGGTGTCATTTTCCCCTTGCGGTTGATGTAGACGTTGGCAGGAACGGTGCCAGCAGCCATTAACCACTGTCTGGGCTTGTTGGCAGTATCAGAGAGGCTGGTAGAGATGGTGGCTGAATCAGGTTTCAGCGAAGGCAAGTAAGAAGCAACATGTATAAAATTTATAAAATTATAAAGAGGTTTTTCTGCCTCCCTCACTAATGTAGAATTCGTGGACATCCAGGAAACTGCTCTGTGTAAGGAACAGTGGAATAATATTAATATTTATCAAGACGAGGAGGAGGTTTTCCAGCCCAGTTATTGAGCCAAAAGGCCTAGAAATTTGACTCGGAAGTTTCATTTCCATTTATTCCCTTTATATTACCGTATTTTTCGCTCCTTAAGACGCACTTTTTTCCTCCTAAAAAGTAAGAGGAAATGTCTGTGCGTCTTATGGAGCGAATGTGTGGTCCCTGGAGCTGAACTGCCCAGAGGCAAAAGCAGATCGTGCTTTTTTAAAAAAAAGAGAGAGAAGGGGGTGTTGAAAGGAAGCCCGCTGAGCAGCTGCTCAGCAAATGATGGGGGGGGGGAGAGATAAGGGAGAGAGATTCCAGCCCCGCCCCCTTGCAGAGGGAGGCTGTTTCCCCAGCGACATGGGACTGGCTGATTAGATTATCTGTCTGGAAACTGTAGAAATGGCTTCCTGAAGCTGCAGAACTGTGAGTTAAACCCCATAAAACAGGGTTTTTTCCCTTTGCAAAGTAAGCTCAACAACTTTGAGCTGATCCTCAAAAAATGGGGCTTTTCTCCTTTGCAAAAGAAGCTGCAGAAATTTGAGCTGATCCTCAAAAAAAATTGGGGCTTTTCCCCTCTAAAAACTAGGTGCGTCCTATGGTCAGGTGTTCCTTATAGAGCGAAAAATATGGGTAAATTCTAAGGGCTACTTAGGAGTGCAAACCAATGTATAATATAACAACACACACACACACAATGCTATGAACTGAGAGTAACGTATGCTATTAAAAACGGCGTTTTATATTTTAGGGAGTTGCACCCAGTCCTTCAATAAAATTCCCAGGGCAGCGTACAAAATTTTAAAGCACAATAAAACAAATGCAAAACATCCAAATTAACACTAATAATAAGGAATAATAATATTGGAGACCAGTTCTCCCAGATTGCCAGTGCTAACTAGCAATCTTGAAGGCCAGGTGTGTGTTTTTTCCAGATGGCTTGGAAAAGCATATGAAATCCTTGCACGGGGTTCTGGAGAATGTGGACTTCTTAAGGAATACCAGGTTGTTCTGTACTCTGGTTTTTTAGAAGCTGCTGCAGAGCCCAGCCTTTTTACTGGAAGTGCTTAGTTTAGAATTGCTTCCAGCTAATTATTGAACTTAAGGGATCGTGTCACCAGCTGCTGTTTTTTTCTGGGATTGCAGCGTTTGGCTTCATCATAGACGGAGTTGATCCCTGCAGAAATTCATCACCGTTTTACAGGGTGGATTTGATTTACCGGTAAATCAAATTGATTTACCGGTAAATCAAATCCCCTTCATGGATCACTGCCTTGTCGTGGCGAAGGGGCTTGAATTACTCAGGGAAGCTATGGACAGGTCAAGATGGACAGGTCATAGTGGAGAGTTTGGACCAAACGTGATCCACCTGGAGGAGGAACTGGCAAGCCACTCCAGTATCCCTGCCAAGAAAACTCCATGGGCAAAGACAACAGGCATATAAAAGATATGACGCTGGAAGATGAGCCCCTCAGGTCGGAAGGCGTCCAACATGCTACTGGGGAAGAGCGGAGGACAAGTACAAGTAGATTCAGAGCTGATGAAGCGGCTGGGCCAAAGCCGAAAGGATGCTCCGCTGCGGATATGCCTGGAAGCGAAAGGAAAGTCCGATGCTGTAAAGAAAAGTATTGCATAGGAACCTGGAATGTAAGAACCATGAACCTTGGTAAGCTGGATGTGGTAAAAAATGAGATGGCAAGAATAAACATTGACATCCTGGGCATCAGTGAACTAAAATGGACGGGAATGGGTGAATTCAGTTCGGATGACTATCATATCTACTACTGTGGGCAGGAATCCCGTAAAAGAAATGGAGTGGCCCTCATAGTCAACAAAAGAGTGGCGAAAGCTGTACTGGGATGCAATTTCAAAAATGATAGAATGATCTCAATACGAATCCAAGGCAGACCTTCTAACATCACAGTAATCCAAGTTTATGCACCAACTACCAGTGCTGAAGAAACTGAAATTGACCAATTCTATGAAGACTTACAACACCTTATAGAAATGACACCAAGGAAGGATGTTCTTCTCATTATAGGGGATTGGAATGCTAAAGTAGAGATAAAAGGAACAACTGGCAAGTTTGGCCTTGGAGTTCAAAATGAAGCAGGCCAAAAGCTAATAGAGTTCTGCCAAGAGAACAAGCTGGTCATCACAAACACTCTTTTCCAACAACACAAGAGACGACTCTACACATGGACATCACCAGATGGGCAACATCGAAATCAGATTGATTATATTCTCTGCAGCCAAAGATGGAGAAGCTCTATACACTCAGCAAAAACAAGACCTGGAGCTGACTGTGGCTCAGATCATCAGCTTCTTATAGCAAAATTCCAGCTTAAACTGAAGAAAGTAGGAAAAACCACTGGGCCAGTAAGATACAATCTAAATCAAATTCCTTATGAATACACAGTTGAAGTGAAGAACAGGTTTAAGGATTTAGATTTGGTGGATAGAATGCCTGAAGAACTGTGGATGGAGGCTCGTAACATTATACAAGAGGCAGCAACGAAAACCATCCCAATGAAAAAGAAATGCAAGAAAGCAAAGTGGCTGTCAAATGAGGCCTTACAAATAGCGGGGGAGAGAAGGCAAGCAAAATGCGAGGGAAATAGTGAAAGATACAGGAAATTGAATGCAGATTTCCAAAAAATAGCAAGGAGAGACAAGAGGGTCTTTTTAAACGAGCAATGCAAAGAAATAGAGGAAAACAACAGAATGGGAAAAACCAGAGATCTGTTCAAGAAAATTGGAGATATGAAAGGAACATTTCGTACAAAGATTACCACAATTAAGGATAAAAGTGGAAAGGACCTAACAGAAGCAGAAGACATCAAGAAGAGGTGGCAAGAATACACAGAGGAATTATACCGGAAAGATATGGAGGTCTCGTACACCCCAGGTAGTGTGGTTGCTGACCTTGAGCCAGACATCCTAGAGAGTGAAGTCAAATGGGCCTTAGAAAGCCTTGCTAACAACAAGGCTAGTGGAGGTGATGATATTCCAGCAGAACTATTTAAAATTCTAAAAGATGATGCTGTTAAGGTGCTACACTCAATATGCCAGCAAGTTTGGAAAACTCAGCAGTGGCCAGAGGATTGGAGAAGATCAGTCTACATCCCAATCCCAAAGAAGGGCAGTGCCAAAGAATGCTCCAACTACCGCACAATTGCGCTCATTTCACACGCTAGCAAGGTTATGCTTAAAATTCTACAAGGCAGGCTTAAGCAATATGTGGAACGAGAACTCCCAGAAGTGCAAGCTGGATTTCGAAGGGGCAGAGGAACCAGAGATCAAATTGCAAACATGCGCTGGATTATGGAGAAAGCTAGAGAGTTCCAGAAAAACATTTACTTCTGCTTCATTGACTACGCAAAAGCTTTTGACTGTGTTGACCACAGCAAACTATGGCAAGTTCTTAAAGAAATGGGAGTGCCTGATCACCTCATCTGTCTCCTGAGAAATCTCTATGTGGGACAAGAAGCTACAGTTAGAACTGGATATGGAATAACTGATTGGTTCAAAATTGGGAAAGGAGTACGACAAGGCTGTATATTGTCTCCCTGCTTATTTAACTTATATGCAGAATTCATCATGCGAAAGGCTGGACTGGATGAATCCCAAACTGGAATTAAGATTGCCGGAAGAAATATCAACAACCTCAGATATGCTGATGATACAACCTTGATGGCAGAAAGTGAGGAGGAATTAAAGAACCTTTTAATGAGGGTGAAAGAGGAGAGCGCAAAATATGGTCTGAAGCTCAACATCAAAAAAACTAAGATCATGGCCACTGGTCCCATCACCTCCTGGCAAATAGAAGGGGAAGAAATGGAGGCAGTGAGAGATTTCACTTTCTTGGGTTCCATGATCACTGTAGATGGTGACAGCAGTCACGAAATTAGAAGACGCCTGCTTCTTGGGAGAAAAGCAATGACAAACCTAGACAGCATCTTAAAAAGCAAAGACATCACCTTGCCAACAAAGGTCCGTATAGTTAAAGCTATGGTTTTCCCAGTAGTAATGTACGGAAGTGAGAGCTGGACCATAAAGAAGGCTGATCGCCGAAGAATTGATGCTTTTGAATTATGGTGCTGGAGGAGACTCTTGAGAGTCCCATGGACTGCAAGAAGATCAAACCTATCCATTCTTAAAGAAATCAGCCCTGAGTGCTCACTAGAAGGACAGATCCTGAAGTTGAGACTCCAGTACTTTGGCCACCTCATGAGAAGAGAAGACTCCCTAGAAAAGACCCTGATGTTGGGAAAGATGGAGGGCACAAGGAGAAGGGGACGACAGAGGACGAGATGGTTGGACAGTGTTCTCGAAGCTACTAACATGAGTTTGGCCAAACTGCGAGAGGCAGTGGAGGATAGGTGTGCCTGGCGTGCCTTGGTCCATGGGGTCACGAAGAGTCGGACACGACTGAACGACTGAACAACAACAAATTGATTTAAATCACGATTTAAATCACGATTTAAATCACTAGTCAGTAAGGCTTGATTTAAATCACTAGTCAGTAAAACTTGATTTAAATAGTTCTTTTACAGAAAGACTCATTCTTGCTGGTATAATCTTAATATTTACAACCATATGAAGGTTTCATTTTTGGAATAATAAATTTTCAGAGTAGTTTTTACAGTTATATCAAAAATTACTGATTTGGTTATACTACTAAAAATACATAGACAGATAATTATGAAATTATGGTGAGGTTTAATAAGTTAACTTTATATTTGGACAACTTTTCTGCTGTACTTTATTGGAAGGAGAAAAAATAATCATTTCCTTAACAACCATTTAAACAATTTATTTAACTAAAACAATAACATGATAGCATATGTATCCATGTTTGTTAACTGATGTGGTTAAACATTAAAAAAAAAACCTTAGACTGAGTTTTAGCACACTTGATAAACTTAAAACAAATCCTTATTTCCTGATGAATAGCCTTTGGACTACAATGTAACTTAAATAGAAGACTATATTTAGAAAGATTTTTCCTCCAAAAGCATTTTATTTTAAAAATCCAATTTAAATCAAAAAAATCCGATTTAAATCTAAAAAATCCGATTTAAATCAAAAAAATCCGATTTTTAAAAAAAATCATTGATTTTTATCCACCCTGCCGTTTTATAATGTTCTTGCTGCATACAAACCCTCCGTTCTGATTACGAAGAAAGTTGTGTGTGTGTGTCTTTTGTGTCACCCATGCTTCCGGGCATCCTTGTTAAAGCCTGCTGCACAATGTACTGTTTTTAATGATCCGAGATAAGCTTCCACTTAGACATGCCAGGATTTTTAGATTAGTGCAGGAACAGCAGGAATAGGCAGTTGTCTGGGAGGAACGCAACTGCTGAAAGCTGCTTTCAGATAACGGCCCCTTAACATGCGCTGGGGAATTTTTTTAAAAACTATTTTAGATGCCACCTGTGGATAAAATAGCCCATTGGCTTTCACATACGCAGTGCAATCTATTCAGTTCTTATAGTGGCAAGATCCACTATAATATCCACTATGTCAGGCATGTCCAACAGATAGATCGTGATCTACCGGTAGATCACTGGATGTCTGCGGTAGATCACTGGTAGATCATTGGCTCCCCCCAAAGAAGCTGAACAACTGTGGCTCCCCTTAAAAAAGCTCATCATTTTACCTCCTCCCTGAAAAAACTCAATAATATTGACCCAAGGTAAAGGTAAAGGGACCCCTGACCATTAGGTCCAGTCGTGTCCGACTCTGGGGTTGCGGCGCTCATCTCGCTCTATAGGCCGAGAGCCGGCGTACAGCTTCCGGGTCATGTGGCCAGCATGACAAAGCTGCTTCTGGCGAACCAGAGCAGCGCACGGAAACGCCGTTTACCTTCTCGCCAGAGCGGTTCCTATTTATCTACTTGCACTTTGACGTGCTTTCGAACTGCTGGGCTGGCAGGAGCAGGGACCAAGCAACAGGAGCTCACCACGTCGCAGGGATTCAAACCGCTGACCTTCTGATCAGCAAGCCCTAGGATCGGTGGTTTAACCCACAGCGCCACCTGGGTCCCTATTGACCTGACCCCCCCCCCCAAAAATGGGCGTTCCTCCTTCCTAAAGAAAGCTCAACAACTTTGACCTGAACCCCAATAAAGGGGGTAGATCACTGCCAGTTTTTAACTCTGGGAGTAGATCGCAGTCTCTTGGGAGTTGGCCACCCCTGCACTATATCAATCTTGTAGTGTTCCAGGTGAAGATGCTTTTAAGAATTCTAGCGTTCCTTGTATGCAGGTATCAGACAAAGAGCTTGGAAGAATGGCACCTGCAGAAAAAAAGACAAGGATTCCAGGATGATTGTCTTTCCTGATCAATCTGCTGGACTTTAATTTCTCATAATATGTTTCATTTATATGATAAGTTGGTCTATAGAACCATATATTTTGATATGCTATGTTGAATCACATTTAGAAAGAACTTATATAGTTACATACAGCCTGTTACGTTGCTTGTGTTGCTGTCCCTGGATGAGGCAAGGCTTCTCGCTTGGTATCTGTGTCGACATGCGATAGCGTTCTGGAAACCAAACCCATGTCGCAGTTTAAGAAGATGACAAGTTGAATGCTTGCATCGGTATTTTTCATGCCCCGGTGGTGTGAAGCTGCTTCATTTCATCTTCCCATTAATAGGAGAATTAGTGCGGCAGAGGGATGTGGCGGATCAAAACCAAGCAGGTAGGGTTACTTATTACCCGTCGGTGATCTTGTGTTGAAATCTCCTTGCTCATTTGCCGATATTGTTCCGGGCCTATCGAAGGACGTGGCGTGCAGGTCTGCAGCAGCCCACAGCCAGGACATCCTATCTGTGCCGCTCAAGGCCTGCTTTCCAACTTCTCCGCCTCAGATTTCTCGTTTCGGGAAAGTCTTCCGAGATCTAAGTCCCGTGCGGTTGTATTGCCTCTGTGTATGCAAAATCGATAAAGAAATAGGAGTCATTGGAGAATTCAGAAAATCAAATGGCAAGGTTGCAAGGACTCAGGCCAGGACGGCAATCCTATATAATAAACTTGCTGTGTCCCTGCGTCCGTTCTGTGTGTCACGGAAGTGCGCTACTGCGCATGTCCGGGACCCACACGGACGCAGGGATTGGAGCGGGCGGAGAGGGGGGCGTGTCCGCGAGGCAGCGGCGGCGCACGCGCGTTCTCAGTTGCGCCAGCGCCGCTGCCTTGCACGGACGCAGAGGGCCGCCCCATCCTCGCCGTCGCTACCACCGCCGCTACAGCCGCCCCCGGGGAAAACGAAGAAGGGGGAGGGAGCCCCTCTCCACCCCCCAGCGGCCGCTGTTCTGCCTCCTCCTGCCTCCTCCTGCTTCTTCCTGCCTCCTCCTCCTCTAGCGCCCGTTTTTGAACGGGCTAACTTCTACTAGTAAATAATAATTTCTATTTTTGTTATTGAAGTATGACACCAATTGCAGTTGTAATGATTTTTAACTCCAGGACAAGGCCCTGTTTCGTTTATTCTTCATCAGCTCTAGTTTCTTAGTTTCATAGTCAAAGTGTACCGAGTGTGTGATGAAGAATAAACTAAACAGGGCCTTGTCCTGGAGTTAAAAATCTATAATAAAAAATTATTATTTATTGCCGTCCTGGCCTGAGTCCTTGCAACCTTGCTATTTGATTTTCTGTGTATGCACAGGCTAACAGCAATTGTGTTATTTGAGGCACGTTGCAACTGAGAGCAGCACTGCTGGTTCCAAGACCAGGAAAAGAGCTGGCTGCTGGGGTAGAGAGCTTATGGCTGTCCCTTCTGGGAATTCTCCCCCCCCCCCCCAATGCTGTCATAAATACGTTACCTGTCCCTGTGTGAGGAGTCCCAGCGTGCAGAGTCTTGGGGAACAGCATAAGCACCAAGCGACTCTGCACCCTGGGATCGAGTGAGTTGGAAAGCCATGGAGGATCGTGTGATTTGCATGTGTTCAAAGAGAAAGGAAGTGTGGAATAATCCAGACACAAATGGGGTAGATCTGGCCATGTGCTGATTGCCGAGGATAAAAAGAGGATGCGGCTGATTAATAAGCTATATAACTGAATCATCCTCTAAGTTATTAGTCACATACTCTCGAATGTGGTGATAAACAAGGATGAAAGGAATTGGTTTGTGTGAGGTCAGGTATTCCAAGTCTGTATTGTTGTCTTCTGTTTCAGTGTATCTGAAATGCATGCACACGAAAGCTCATACCAATAACAAATTTAGTTGGTCTCTAAGGTACTACTGGGACGCGGGTGGCGCTGTGGGTTAAACCACAGAGCCTAGGGCTTGCTGATCAGAAGGTTGGCGGTTCGAATCCCCGCGACGGGGTGAGCTCCCATTGCTCGGTCCCTGCTCCTGCCAACCTAGCAGTTCGAAAGCACGTCAAAGTGCAAGTAGATAAATAGGCACCGCTCCAGCGGGAAGGTAAACGGTGTTTCCGTGCGCTGCTCTGGTTCGCCAGAAGCGGCTTTGTCATGCTGGCCACATGACCTAGAAGCTGTACGCCGACTCCCTCGGCCAATAAAGCGAGATGAGCGCCGCAACCCCAGAGTCGTCCGCAACTGGACCTAATGGTCAGGGGTCACTTTACCTTTAAGGTGCTACTGGAATGAATTTTTGTATTGTTGTACAGGTTTCTTTGATTGTGGGTTTCTTTAGGGGGGGTTATTCAAACTTGAATGGGCTTTTCTTTCTTTTAATTAATCTGTATTTGTGCGGACTACACTGTTTCATTATACGGATTTAAGAGTCTATGATTGTAAACACACAGTTGTACACATGACATCTGGGAAGGCTAGCAACCGAAAGTAGCCCAGCTCCATATTGGAATGCCAGATTACCAGGGCTAAGCAATTTATATTACCATGCTGGTGAAATCCAGGTTTCACAAAGCGCAGCGCTTTGAATGACTGTAATAAATTTATTAGAAGCTCAGAATAGATGGCTTTGGTTGGTAGAGTATAACAGTGTTTCCCAACCAGTGTGCCTCCAGATGTTTTGGGACTACAACTCCCATCATCCCTTGCTAGCAATACCAGTGGTCATGGATGATGGGAATTGTAGTCCCAAAACATCTGGAGGCACACTGGTTGGGAAACACTGGAGTATAAAGCTAGTTAATTGGTGAGGGCTATTTTTTAATTGGCAAAGGTAAATGTTGCTCAGCTGTGCTGAGTAACATTTTGGAGCCTGTTCTCAGTGCCGGCCCTATCTTTAGGCAGGGTGAAGCAACTTCCCGCAAACCAGTTGCTCCTCCTGTGTTCACTGAGCAAACCCTTCTGCTGGAGAACGGAGCTGTTTGTCCTGCATCTGTATACTGACCTGCTCCTTTCATCAGGGACAGCTGAGGACATCGTATTGTTCCCAGCGCTGAAGGAAGAGTCAGCTGCCATTTGGCTTCTGCATATGGATTTGTAGCAGGAAGGAGAGCATCTGACCTTTAAAGCCCGAAACTGCCTCGGTCCAGTATACCTGAAGGAGTGTCTCCACCCCCACCGTTCAGCCCGGACACTGAGATCCAGCGCCGAGGGCCTTCTGGCGGTTCCCTCACTGCGAGAAGCAAAGCTACGGGGAACCAGGCAGAGGGCCTTCTCGGTAGTGGCGCCCGCCCTGTGGAACGCCCTCCCATCAGAGGTCAAAGCGATAAACAACTATCTGACATTTAGAAAATACCTGAAGGCAGCCCTGTTTAGGGAAGTTTTTAATATTTAATGCTGTATTGCAGGGGTGGCCAACTTCCAAGAGATTGCGATCTACTCACAGTTAAAAACTGGCAGTGATCTACCCCCTTTTGGAGTGTTCAGGTCAAGGTTGTTGAGCTTTTTTTAGGAAGGAAAGCCATCCATGTTTTGGGGGGTTCGGGTCAAAGTTGAGATTTTTTAAGGAAGGAAAGCCCTGTTTTGGGGGTTTCAGGGCAAAGATGTTGAGCTTTTTTTTAAGGGGAGCCAAAGTTGAGCTTCTTTGTGGGAATCCAGTGATCTACCAAAGACGACCAGTGATCTACCAGTAGATCACGATCTACCTGTTGAACATGCCTGCTGTATTGTTTTTAACACTCGATTGGGAGCCACCCAGAGTGGCTGGGAAAACTCAGCCAGATGGGCGGGGTACAAACAAACAAATTATTATTATTATTATTATTATTATTATTATTATTATTATTATATTGGGGCCCACACTGGCTATTCTGATTCTGGCTTAATAACTATAACCATAACAGACAGTTGAAGAGCAAAAATTTCTTTTCAACAATACGTGTTTGTTAAGTTATAACTTTACCTTGCACTACCTTGCGCCCTCTTTCCCACGCCAAACGACCTCCTTTTACAAACCCGCCTGTTCAAATGAAGTTTGCATCGTGTCAGATGCCTCCGGAAACCTCACCCCCCCCCCCAAAGAAAAGGTATTGTGTCGAGGCAGGTTAGGGACTGCCGAATCTGATGCCGTGTTTTACATCCGTGTTGTGGGAAGTGGATATATTTAGATTATTTTCTCCCAACTTAATAGTAGGTTACTCCGGCCAAAATGACAAGTCTGTACACAACTAAATTGTAGGCTAGCGCTCCGAAGTGGGTTTGGGGAGAATTTTGACGGGGAAACGGAACGCTGAGCAAACTTGTATTGGAAACTGGATTCATTGCAGAGTCTCTTTCTGCGCTTTGCCAAATTGCCCTCCTTCCAAACGTTACAGGTCATGGGGTCTATCATCGCTCACTGCAATGATGGTCGCTAGGATTTGAGACACACCCTATCCCCGTGGGAACTGCTGGGAAGCTCGTTTTTTTGTGAAGTGCAGGATTACGGCAGCCAACACCTCGTGCCAATTATGACACCGCAGCCCCTTGAGAGTAACCCAGGCATGGAGGACAGAAAGTATTTTAAGATACTTCCTCAGGGGAACCAGCACTGCTCTCAATCCAGACTCGAGCTGTAAAAGCTTAAGAGGGATTCCTTTGAACCTTGAGATGCCATTTCTCTCTGACAAAAGCTGTCAGAGGAAGCGTTGAACCAGCGGAGCGTTGCTTCCTGCACTTTCTCTCTCTCTGAAAGTTTCTTTAATGAGTGCTATGTACATATATTGCAGATTTGCAGCACCTCCAGCTTAAGAATGATTCCGAGGTGGGATTTTAGCGCATGCCAGCAAATCCAGGTTGTGCAATCTGGGCAGATTTGAAGCTTTTGCCCGACAAATCTGGTTCCTCAAAATATCAATTTCCCAATAAGGAAATTGTCGGGAACGTGCAGTGGAAAGTGCGAGATAATGGTTTGTGACAGGATGCTGTCTAACCTCCCTGCAAACAAATCAGGATGAATGTTCAATAAAAAGGTCCTTTGGAGGCATCCAGACTCCCTTGTGCGAAATCCAGGATATGAAGTTACATTTAATAATAATAATAATAATAAATTTTTATTTATACCCCGCCCTTCCCAGCCAAGACCGGGCTTAGAGCGGCTAACACCCATAAAATCACAACACAACATACAAAACAATCAATTAAAATACAAGTTAAAATACGATTTAAAATTTAAAATGCAGCCTCATCTTTAAGTAGCCCACCAATCAAACAGGGTGTGAAAAGGAGGAAGAAAGGGAGCAAACATTACTTTGGCAAGAAATTCTTATCTGTCAAGCGGGGTGGGGTGTTGTTGGCTGAATTCTTAAATGTCTCCTCTGTTCCGCCCCTCCTGTTGAAGGTTGAACGAGGCTTAAACGTCTAGTATAAAAGGTATTAATTTATCCCTCTCAAAACTGACTCAAGCTCGTTCGCCAAGCAATGCACGTGCCACCACAATAGCGGTCTTTTATTGCTGGAGGAAGGAGGTGTCAGGTCGTACATGGTCTGTTTGAATAATGGCATATATTGTTTTACGGTTTGTGCAGCTTGGCATAATTGTTGCTCCTGTTCCTCTAGCATGTTCACTGAGCTATGAGGGAGCGCTTCTGAATCTCCAGCGATGGTAGAGCAGGCATGTCTAAAGTCCGCTTCTTCGGGGGCTTAATCCGGCCGCCGGTCAGTTTAATCCGGCCCCCGTGGCAACTTCAATTCTAAAAAAAGGTCAACAACTTTGGTCGGCCCTTTGGTTGGCCATTACTGCTCTTCATTTCATCAGATCTGGCCATCTTTGAAAAAAGTTTGGACACCACTGTGTTAGAGGAAATATGGAAAAGCCTATACAGTGGAAACTTGGTTTAAGAACAGCTTAGTTCAATGATGGCTAACCTTGACACCCCAGATGTTTTGGAACTACAACTCCCATCATCCCTAGCTAACAGGATCAGTGGTCAGGGATGATGGGAGTTGTAGTCCCAAAACATCTGGAGTGTCAAGGTTAGCCATCACTGGCTTAGTTCCGCTTCCTGTTGAGTGTGTTTCATTTGTAAATTGAGTCCCCGGCTGCTATGGGAAAGCACGCCTTGGTTTAAGAACGCTTTGGTTTAAGAACGGACCTCCGGAACGGATTAAGTTCGTAAACCAAGGTACCACTGTACTGTATAATGTCAGTAAAGCTGGGATGAGGTAACCCTTTTTGCACCCAAGGACCACATACAATGGCGGATGGTGGGGTGGGGAATGGTTATATCTAGGTGATGGATGAGGCTCACAGTGGGTATGGCCTGGTCCCTCTCTTCCCAACCATGCACAGTCCTCCCCTTGACATGAAACGCACACACACACAGAGCCTCTCCTTGCCACAGCCAGCCTTCCCCATTGTATGCCTTCCTTTGCTCTCTGCTGCCCAGTTGATCAGTGCTCAGAACAATGGAGGAACATTCCTCTCAGCCCACTTCTCACCTGATCCTAGTGCTGATCACCTGAGTAGCAAGGAGAGCCGCGATAAGCATTTGTTTATTTATTATTAAATTCGTATACCACCTTCATCTGACAATCCGTTCACAGCATAAAAAACGCAAGTTAAAAACACAAAAGTTTTAACTTTTGTTTAAAAGCGGGGATTCAAACCGCCGACCTTCTGATCGGCAAGCCCAAGGCTCAGTGGTTTAGACCGCAGCGCCACCCGCGTCCCTATGCCCTCAAGTAGAGCTGAGTTTAATTGAAGGGGGGGGGGGAAGAAGAGACTGAATTTTGTCTGGCTATCTGAAGGGGCTTCTTGATATGGATGTAACTCTGCATAAACCTATTAAGTAACACCAACTTTACCCTGGTAGACTTGTAGGTAAAAATAAAAACAAACAAAAAGCAAATGAGTGGATGTCAAATTTACTACCAACTTGCAGATTTTATCCATTCACGTTTTGTCTCTGAACTTTCAGGACCATGAAGTCTCCCGGGAGAACTTTCCGCAGGAAGAGCTAGTGGAGCAAAGGACCTCCTGCCGCTGTTGAAACCCACTTTTACCTTGGATATACCAGGGTTTTCTAGTGCCTGATTGTTTGCTGTAAGGAAACTTGAAGACTGTAAGACATGTCCATTGCACTCAAACAAGTTTTTAACAAGGACAAGACGTTCCGCCCCAAACGGAAGTTTGAACCCGGCACCCAGAGATTTGAGCTCCACAAACGAGCGCAGGCCTCGCTGAACTCTGGGGTGGACCTGAAAGCAGCTGTGCAGCTGCCTGGTGGAGAAGATCTAAATGACTGGGTAGCCGTTCACGTGGTGGACTTTTTCAACAGGATCAACTTGATCTATGGAACTATCTGTGAGTTCTGCACGGAGAGGACCTGCCCAGTGATGTCGGGGGGTCCAAAATACGAATATCGGTGGCAGGATGATCTGAAGTACAAGAAACCTACGGCGCTGCCAGCACCCCAGTATATGAATCTTTTGATGGACTGGATTGAGGTGCAAATCAACAACGAGGACATATTCCCTACTAGTGTAGGTAAGTTTACACTTGTGTCTTAAGAATTGCATGCCACACAACAGGTTCCTCTTAAGACTTGTCGGATATGGTGTTGGGCTAAACCATTGGCCTACTCTTCAAAATCCCTTGCGCATCCCTTATTTGAATCTCCGTTGGGTTTCCAAGTCTCCCCACCCCTTGCAAAGCCCACCCAGCGGTGCTCTTTTCAATCGGCAATTTGGAGGTTGGAACAAGAACCGTGTGGTGGGGTTTGCAAGGCCTACAGAAGCATGGAAAGCCGGCTTTGAAGGAGAGGCATGTGAGGGATTTTGATGGTGGGGGGCGGCAACACACCTGTTGGTCATGTGATGTCACTGTGACAGATGGGTTGCCTGAAGACCTGTCACAGTTGGTCTGCAGGTTCCAAAATGGTTTCCCCATAACTGGTGTAAGGTCTTGGTTGATAAAGAGGCATGGAGAACTCGAACGTTTGCCATGCCTTGGGGGATATTCTGACTTGTCTCAATGCAGGCATTGTCCAACTGTGGGTTTTGGAGTTTCATGGACCAACACAGCTACGCTTCCTTTGTACGTACTTTTAAAGTTTAGTTTTGCGATTTACATGGATATACAGGTGACCCTCAACTTACACTGGGGTTACGTTCTGGGAATAGTGCCAAAAGCCACTGTTAGAAATCAGCCAGGCCCTAATTTTAAACTAATGTCTATGTAACTTGGCAAAGTGAAGAGTAACCGTACTGAGATTTATCAGAAATACGTTATAGTGTGTTTGGCAGAAGGACGACTCACAGGTGGGATGTTTATGCCCTTGTTGCTTGTTGGATGGATTTGTTAGGAGCAGGGTGAATTTAAATCAAATTGATTTAAATCATGATTTAAATCACGATTTAAATCACTAGTCAGTAAGACTTGATTTAAATATTTTTTTTACAGAAAGACTCATTCTTGCTGGTATAATCTTAATATTTACAACCATATGAAGTTTCATTTTGGGAATAATAAATTTTCAGAGTAGTTTTTACAGTTATATCAAAAATTACTGATTTGGTTATACTACTAAAAATACATAGATAATTATGAAATTATGGTGAGATTTAATAAGTTAACTGTTTATATTTGGACAACTTTTCTGCTGTACTATATTGGAAGGAGAAAAATAATCATTTCCTTAATAACCATTTAAACAATTTATTTAACTAAAACAATAACATGATAGCATATGTATCCATGTTTGTTAACTGATGTGGTTAAACATTTTTAAAAAAACTTAGACTGAGTTTTAGCACACTTGATAAACTTAAAACAAATCCTTATTTCCTGATGAATAGCCTTTGGACTACAATGTAACTTAAATAGAAGACTATATTTAGAAAGATTTTTCCTCCAAAATCATTTTATTTTAAAAATCCAATTTAAATCAAAAAAATCCGATTTAAATCAAAAAAATCCGATTTTTTTGATTTTTTTAAAAAAAAATCCCCAGCCACTCTGGGCGGCCTCCAACAAATATAAAAATACATTAAAATATCACAGGTTAAAAGCTTCCCTAAATAGGGCTGCCTTGAGGTATCTTCTGAATGTCAGATAGTTGTTCATCTCCTTAACCTCTGCTGGGAGGGTGTTCCACAGGGCGGGCGCCACTACCAAGAAGGCCCTCTGCCTGGTTCCCTGTAGCTTTGCTTCTCGCAGTGAGGGAACAGGTCGAAGCTCTGTTTCCCAGTGATTGCTCTGTTTCTTTTTGTTGTGCATTGATGGGAAAGGCAACAAGCTCCATTGTTAGAAATTAGCCAGGCGCGTTTTGCGGTCCAATGGCGACCATTTGTGGATCTCTGGATTACCAGGTTGGCGACCGGGGAAAACAAACTGTCACTTGGAGAAGGACCTGAAAGATTTTCCTTGAAGCTTGAATTTCTTTTATTTGGGATTGTTTTATTTGATGTTTCAATGTGTTTGTAAACTCCTTTGAGATTTGTTCTTTAAAAATACAAAGCAGTATAGAAATGATATGAATAATAATGATAAATTCCACAGCCAAAAAAAAAGACATTCCATTGTGGCGAACGTAACCTGCGCTTAAGATGCCATTTGGCGATTAGATAATATATCTGCGTTTCTAACGCTACTTATGGAAGTATCAGTGCTTCTGAAAGCAGTAGGTGTTACAGCAAACCCCTTCTTATTCTCAGCAACCAAGACATCTTAGACCAGGGGTAGGCAACCTAAGGCCCGGGGGCTGGATGTGGCCCAACCGCCTTCTCAATCTGGCCCGCAGACGGTCTGGGAATCAGCGTGTTTTTACATGAGTAGAATGTGTCCTTTTATTTAAAATGCATCTCTGGGTTATTTGTGGGGCATAGGAATTCATTCATATATTTCCCCCCAAAAAATATAGTCCAGGCCACCACATGGTCTGAGGGATGGTGGACCGGCCCACAGCTGAAAAAGGTTGCTGACCCCTGTCTTAGACTAACGAACGGGGCAAAGGCCCCACATATGTTGAATGTGGGCCTATAAAGGGGCAGCAGGAACTACTCTACAGGTATATGTGACCGAACTATTTTGTAGTGAATTTCCTAGTTATTTGCCATACTTAAATTCATTCCAGTAGCACCTTAGAGACCAACTAAGTTTGTTCTTGGTATGAGCTTTCGTGTGCATGCACAGTGACCCAGGTGGCGCTGGGTGTTAAACCACAGAGCCTAGGGCTTGCTGAGCAGAAGGTCGGCGGTTTGAATCCCTGCGACGGGGTGAGCTCCCGTTGCTCGGTCCCAGCTCCTGCCCACCTAGCAGTTCGAAAGCACGTCAAAGTGCAAGTAGATAAATAGGTAAGGGAAGGTAAACGGCGTTTCCGTGCGCTGCTCTGGTTTGCCAGAAGCGGCTTTGTCATGCTGGCCGCATGACCCGGAAGCTGTACGCCGGCTCTCGGCCAATAAAGCGAGATGAGCGCTGCAAACCCAGAGTCGGTCACGACTGGACCTAATGGTCAGGGGTCCCTTTACCTTTTAAGGTGCTACTGGAAGGAATTTTTTTATTTTGTTTCCACTACAGCAGACCAACACGGCTACCTACCTGTAACTGCCATACTTAAGATGCTCAAGATAAGCAGGTGTGCATATCCCTACGCTTTGAAGGAACATTTTCCGGAATATTATCTGCGGGTCTCCCTAAGCAATTGCCCGCTTCATTTTGTCCCTAAATCCCTATAGTGTCTTTGTGAGAGATTGATTCCTGGCTGCCCCTTTCAGAAACGAGTAGCTTTAAGGAACTGTGTCTTTCCCAGCCTGCTTCATCTTGTTCCAGGACAAAAGCCAAGAACAGAGAAATCAATACAGGATCTCCTGCCAGCTACCTCTTCTCTGGAGTCTGTTTCATCTCTGAAGGCGGCAGTAATAGCTAGGGGAAAGGGGTCCTGCCTGCATCAGCCTTGGGCAAGCAGCAACAAGAGTGCCACTATTTTAAAAGACATGTCTGTAGCGTGGGCCTAGCCAGGATTTATGTTTAGTGGTGGGGGTAGGGGCAGGACACCCACCTGCCATCACCCTCTGTCTGGCTCTGCCCAGCAGATTCGGAATGAAACGTCTCAACAACAGCTGCTTTGAATTACTTTCTTTTGACTCCCAGGTAGGCTCAGAACTACCTGTATTGTTGGGTGCCTAGTTGTTAACAGTGAATTGCGATTTGATGCTGCGTGGCGTTTCAATGCAACATTCCCTAATTCGGTTCTTTTAGGGAAGCACGTGTGTGTTTGTTTGTTTGCTGGATTTGTGCTCCATTAGCGAACAGACTTTGCAGAAGAAAAGTCGGCGTGGAATTCACAGAAGCCCTAGATGTTTTCTGGGTTAATCTTATTAAAGCCACCCTCTTTAATTTTGCATGCATCCATGCGCGGTATTTAGAGGAGGATTTCAAGAAATGCAGTTAAGTAGGGCTTTCGTTGCAAAGGGTCTGTTGCAATGGGGTGGGAAACAATTTCAGGGAAAGCACAAGCCTGCTTGGACAAATAGCTCACCCCCCCCCTTCCCATTCTTCCGTGCCTTATGATGGATAGTATTATGGGATTGGGTGATCTCGGGGATTTCCCCTGTAAAGTTGGAACCTGGAAAAGAAGACAATTAAAATGGCCAAACCATTTTCTTTCTTTAGGTAAACAGCCAGGTCTATTATGTGCCTCCTTTGATATGTGAAGGGACGCGGGTGGCGCTGTGGGTTAAACCACAGAGCCTAGGGCTTGCCGATCAGAAGGTGGGCGGTTCGAATCCCCGCAACGGGGTGAGCTCACTGTTTACCTTCCCGCCGGAGCGGTACCTATTTATCCACTTGCACTTTGACGTGCTTTCGAACTGCTAGGTTGGCAGGAGCTGAGACCGAGCAACGGGAGCTCACCCCGTCACGGGGATTCGAACCACCAACCTTCTGATCGGCAAGCCCTAGGCTCTGTGGTTTAACCCACAGCGCCACCCGCGTCCCCCTTAGGTATAGGGTGAATTTTGTCCCACAAAACTGGGTAGTGGATATTTGGCCCAACACGAGACAAGCCCCCTCCCCCTTAAAATGGTAATTCAGAGAAGGCTCTGAAACTGTTAAAATCATTTGACACCTAAACAAAACACCCCAAAACCTGCTGGGTGAAGGCAGAAAGGAATGGCTGCTAAATTCCCGGCGTGGGAATAGGGCCGGCCTTTGCAACGAACTCCGTAAGGAAGAATAGAGAAGAGACGGTGAGGAAGGCATATGTGCAATGGGGGGTTGCAAAGTAACGGCTCACTCTTGCTGAACCAGTTTGCCTGTTATTTCCTTGCGCCTTGGGATCACTTTTGCCAGACCTATGTAAATTTAATGGGCGCTTGTCTCGGCTGACAATTGAGTGCCTGCTGGAAGAGGAACAAGATAGCGCAGCTCGGCAGATGCCAGAGGTTAAAAACGTGAGGGATGGAGCTGCAGCAGAAGAGCTAATTTCAGCAGCCCAGCCGACTGCTTTCTTCCACGTCCCACCATCTGGCAAATGGCAAACACCCCCTTCATTTCATATCGCGTCACCCTTTCATGCTTAATTGGTGCTCTAGCCTTGCACAGATGAATTCCATAATCTGCAGGCAGCGCTTTAGACAAGACTCGCTTCTTACAAACTCGGTGGGCTTCTGGAAACATAGGATCGTAGGGAAACAGAGAGCTACAAGGTACAGAGGCACGAGGCTTTGTGGGGTCCCTGATCTGACCAGGAGGGGCTCTTGTCATCATGTTTCGACTGGGGGGGAACCCCTGAATCACCCCCATTTTCCTCAGTATTTAGCTCATGTACAGAGCCAATGGGACCCAGGTGGTGCTGTGGGTTAAACCACTGAGCCTAGGGCTTGCTGATCAGAAGGTCGGCGGTTTGAATCCCTGCGACGGGGTGAGCTCCCATTGCTCAGTCCCTGCTCCTGCCAACCTAGCAGTTTGAAAGCACATCAAAGTGCATGTAGATAAATAGGTACCGCTCCGGCGCGAAGGTAAACGGTGTTTCTGTGCGCTGCTCTGGTTTCGCCAGAAGTGGCTTAGTCGTGCTGGCCACATGACCCGGAAGCTGTACGCCAGCAACTTTGGCCAATAAAGCGAGATGAGCGCGCAATCCCAGAGTCGGACACGACTGGACCTAATGGTCAGGGGTCCCTTTACCTTTACCTTTACAGAGCCAATGCACACCCGTAGTATGAGTCATTTTTAAGCACTGGCTTTTGCTGTAGCACCTCAGAAGTCATTGTTCTTTCGCGCCATAGCTGTGGAGAACGTGTGCAAGCCACAAATGGGTACAGTGGCGCCTTGGTTCTCGAATTTAATCCATTCCGGGACTCCGTACGACTCCCGGAACGGTTTGAAAACCAAGGCGTGGCTGGAGCTTCCAAAAACCGTTTGCAAACCGGAACACTCACTTCCGGGTTTGCGGCGTTTGGTAGCCGATTTGCTCGGGAGCCAAGCCGTTCGACTGCCAAGGCACCGCTGTCTTTTTGAATTAAGGACAGGGTAGATTTTCACTTGCAAAAATTCTGACACCTACTGCTGAGTAGCTCTGGGCATGTGTGAAGTGCCTCTCCTTGCAAAGAATACAATTTATTTTCTTCGTGCTGTGGAAACCAGTATCCTATGCCTCAGCCAGCAAACTTGCCCCACAAGACAGGTAACAGTAGGATCCAGTGGCAGGCAGCTTCTTGTTGAAGAGTTTCTGCTCTGGGCTGGCAAACTTGCCTGGATCGCAGCCGAAGGTCTAACACAGAGAGGTATCTTTTCACTTGCTTTGTTTTCTTCGCAACTGGTGCAGTGCGAACCCAGAGGCAAGCACCAAGCAGTTGCTAGGAAATGCCCCAATTGACGTGCCGGATTTGTGTAATTAGCAGGCCGTTGTGTAACGTGCCATTTTGGCCGGCCGGGGTTTGTGGATAGCGGCACATGGCAAACGAACCTGAGCCCATCCTCCTTCCAAACGGAAGACCACAAGAGTTAGAAGTCCGCAAGGAATGTTTGCAAGCTTTTGCCTGCCAGCAAATATCTGTTAGTCACATATGCCACATCGACAGCCAGAGAGAGAGAGAGAGAGAGAGAGAGAGAGAGAGCAATTTACTTCCAGTACGTAGAAAATACTGGTTGCAAAATTGCCCCATTTTATATGGGTAAAGGTAAAGGTAAAGGGACCCCTGACCATTAGGTCCAGTTGTGTCCGACTCTGGGGTTGCGGCGTTCATCTCGCTTTATTGGCCGAGAGCCGGTGTACAGCTTCCGGGTCATGTGGCCAGCGTGACAAAGCCGCTTCTGGCAAACCAGAGCAGCGCACGGAAACGCCGTTTACCTTCCCGCCAGAGCAGTTCCTATTTATCTACTTGCACTTTGACGTGCTTTCGAACTGCTAGGTGGGCAGGAGCTGGGACCGAGCAATGGGCGCTCACCCCGTCGCAGGGATTCGAACCGCTGACCTTCTGATCAGGAAGCCCTAGGCTCTGTGGTTTAACCCACAGCGCCACCTGGGTCCCCCGGTTACCAGACCTAAATCTGTCAGAGTCTTTTCCTTTTAGAATTGCATCGAAGGTCCAGCTTTGCCAAGCGCACCTTTTCCTCTTCACTTCAAAATTCATGAAAGAACCCTCACCTGGATAATTATTATTATTATTTTGGTAGTATAAGCAATGCTTTTTCTGGAAAAAAAAAGTTGGAGGAACTCACCACGAAGTGGTTTATGCCCAATCGCAGTGCCGCCGCCCCCCCGGGCTAAATGTAAGATGTGATTAAGAAACTCAAGCAGACGGTGATCTGGTTTAGAAATGGCCGCAACTTTATTGGATTACAGATATAGATGGATTTTTCGCTCAAGAGTTGGGTGTGTATTCGGGGGGGGGGAATCAATTATTTAATTTAAAAGATAGGTAGGGGAACTCAGTTCCTGTGAGTTCCTGCTCAAAACACCCCTGAGAATAATAATAATAAGAATTAAGAATTATTATTATTATTATTATTATTATTATTATTATTATTTATACCCAGCCCTCCCCAGCCAAAACCTTGCTCAGAGCGGATAACATCAAATGTATAACATATTAACATAAAATCAGGGAATCAATTAAAATACATCCTAAAAATTTTAGTTTAAGGTCCATTGATAGCTTTGATTGTTGTTGTTTAGTCGTTCAGTCGTGTCCGACTCTTCGTGACCCCATGGACCAGAGCACGCCAGGCACTCCTGTCTTCCACTGCCTCCCGCAGTTTGGTCAGACTCATGTTGGTTGCTTCGAGAACACTGTCCCACCATCTCATCCTTTGTCGTCCCCTTCTCCTTGTGCCCTCCATCTTCCCAACATCAGGGTCTTTTCCAGGGAGTCTTCTCTTCTCATGAGGTGGCCAAAGTCTTGGAGCCGCAGCTTCAGGATCTGTCCTTCCAGTGAGCACTCAGGGCTGATTTCCTTAAGAATGGATAGGTTTGATCTTCTTGCAGTCCATGGGACTCTCAAGAGTCTCCATTTGATATTGAGGCTAAAACACTTTCCCAGTGTCTAGGAAATATTGAAAGTTCTGATTCTTAGTTCTCATGGGTGACCAACAGAGAGAAAGAGGCTCTTTGCAAACTAGACGTGAATGCTGCAGCTCGTGCTTGTACCAGATGTTGGGGGCAAACTTGGGGTAGCCACTCCCATTTTGCATGGTCACCTGTAAAACTGGAGACCTTAGAGCAGGCATGGCCAGACTTGGCCCCCCAGATGTTTTGGGACTACAACTCCCATCATCCCTAGCTAACAGGACCAGTGGTCAGGGATGATGGGAATTGTAGTTCCAAAACACCTGGATAGCCAAATTTGGCCATGCCTGCCTTAGATGATTTTGTCTGTTGATATTGGAGAAACAGGAAGCTGCAGGACCATCCCTCACATCCTTAAATCAGTTTTAGGGCCTACTTGCTCATGACTGGCTGGGCCTGTGATGGCCTGGGATTCAGTCTCAGATGCTGAACCTGAGGGATCCCAGCCTGCACAGGATTCCCCACCTCCAGAACCAGCAGAGCCAGGGCTAGGGCTTGAGTCTGAAGGGTCCTCACCTGTGCTGGATCCTCAGGTGCAGGCATCTGATGAGTCTGTTCTGGCTCCTGATGGGATGGAGGACCCATTGCCTGCAGGTGCTCCACTCCCAGCCCCGTCAGGGGAAGCTGAGGTTGCCTCTGGGTCCGGTAACCCTCCAGCCTCTCCTGAGCTGCAGAGGCTCAGGGCAGAGAGGCGAAGGGAACTAAGTTCCTGCAGGAGGAGTGCTCGCCTCCAAGCCAGGAGAGGCGAGTCACCAGAGGATCGGGGCCGCCCTCTGCCTCGGGGCAGATAAAAGCTGGCCAGCCCCAGCCCAAGTTGCAGGAGCAACATTGTTGGTTACCAGTTCCTGCCAGTGTTCCTGCTTGAAACTTGTCCTGCTTTCCTGCCTGAGCTCCTGACCCGCCCTGGTTCCCTGCTTGCCTACCTGTTCCTGACTTTGCCTGACTCCCTGCCCTGCACCCAGCTTCAGTCACTATGGACTGCCTTCACGTTGCACCTCTGACCACGGAACGGACTTGGACCTCGCCTTTCGGGTAACCCACGGGACCAGCACAGGGCCCTTTCAAATACAACGCAGAGAACCCATCTCTTGCGCTACGTCGCTATCCATTTGTTTCACATAAATACAGACCCCAAACCCCACATGGCTACTTAAAATAAGCTGTCACACCAGGAAACCCAAAAGAATGCTTTGATACCGAAGGCACTTTCATAAGTTAAAAGAACCAGCTTCTTCCAAACTTCAAAACATCCGTGGGAGTTTGGGAAAGCGCATCTTTGTTGATAAGAATGGATTCCTTTCGATGCTGGGATGGGGGACCTCTTGCCCCCGAGATGTTGCTGAAATACAACCCCCCCCCCCAATCCCACAAACCATGCTGTTTGGGAGCTGATAGAAGTTGGGCATCCACAATATCTGGAGAGGCCACAGATTTCCCACCCCTGTTTTAGTGTGGGTCAGAGTGGATTTGATTTAAATCAAATCATAATTTAAAACACTAGTCAGTAAGACTTGATTTAAAATCATTGCGTACACACGCGCGAAACCCTGTCTGTGGTGCCCACCCCTTTCCCCAAGAAAGAGACATGAGACCAGAGTATGGGATTAAATTGGCCACAACTTTATTGAACTTCAGAAGTGGGAAACTTGGCTCAGGCCTTGGCAGGCAACCCTCTCAGCCCATGGCTGAGGATATGCAGGATGAAGAGGAGCAGTGGGAGGTGACTGCATAGCGCACACTTACACAGCATGCCCTCCCACAAACCTCGGTCCGGGAGTTCGACCTACATGCCGCCGCTCTATGGCCAGAAACTCCTGGTTTACCCTTTAACGGGCCCTGCACGCGCCGCCGCATGGGCTGGGAGCATGCCAGCATCCCGCCCAACCAGATGATAGACTAAAGACTACCTTGCCAAGGCCTAAAACCGCCAAAGTTGTGACGAAATGCTGCGGGGAGGGCGAAACCTGCCAACGCAGGGAAATTCCGTCCCGGTTCCGAATACGGCAACCATCATAAGACCACAGCAGCACCCGCTGACCTGTAACGCAAAGTGTTAGGCTGTAAGGAAAGCATTGTTAGCTTGATGACCACTGCTTTCAGACGGAACTGTATGGAGAGAAGAAATATTATTAATTTTAGGGAGGGAGGGCGGGTGAACCTGGAAAGGAAAGAACCAAAGAGGGCTGGCTGAAGAGCTCAGACCCTTTTCAATCACCTTGATCCCGCCCCTGGCCGACTGCCCATTGTTCACCTGGCCGAGGGCGGGTCAAGGAGCAGCCTGAGCAGGTGGGCAGCTCCCTCCCAGGGGACCCCCGCTCGGTGCCGCAAACCCCGCCCACCTGAGAGGGGAGGGCGGAAATTATTATTTTTTACAGAAGGACTCATTCTTGCTGGTATAATCTTAATATTTACAACCAGAGGAAGGTTTCATTTTTGGAATAATAATAAATTTTCAGAGTAGTTTTTACAGTTCTGTCAAAAATTACTGATTTGGTTATACTATTAGAAACACATAGATAATTATGAAATTATGGTGAGGTTTAATAAGTTAACTGTTTATATTTGGACAACTTTTCTGCTGTACTTTACTGGAAGGAATAAAAACAATCATTTCCTTAATAGCAATTTAAACTATTTATTTAACTAAAACAATAACATTATAGCATATGTATCAATGTTTGTTAACTGATGTGGTTAAACATGTTGTTGTTTTTTTAAAAAAACTTAAGACTGAGTTTTAGCACACATGACAAACTTAAAACAAACCCATATTTCCTGATGAATAGCCTTTGGACTATAATGTAACTTAAATAGAAAACTGTATTTAGAAAGATTTTTCCTCCAAAAGCATTTTATTTTAAAAATCCGATTTAAATTAAAAACAACAACAACCCGATTTAAATTCAACAAATCTGCTTTTTTTGATATATATATTTAAAAAATAATTGATTTTTATCCACCCTGGTGTGTATTCATGTGTGTGGGTGTTTCTTTTTTTGGGGGGGGGGAGGTAGGGGTGTGAGCCTTGAGGCATTATGTTGTGAAGTGAAATCCCGAGGTGATTCCTTGAGGACTGTTGAGAGTGACCCGGAAAGTTACCGGTAAATGGGTAAAAAAGAAAAGCAGTCAACTTAGAAGAAGTGCTTTGCATATCTTCGGGAACGAAATGAATCAGATACACCTCACCACTGACGCATGGTGCTTCATGCTCCCTACTCACAAGTTGAGTTCACATGGCCAACTTCATCGCACAGCGGCTGCTCAGACACGTTCAGAACTTGAAATTCTGCCTCTTCTAGTGAATCTACGGTAACCACACGACATAAGAGGTCCGGTCTTTCACGCTCTTCTGGCAACAGCTGCAGAGAGCAACTTTAAGGGTGGTGAGATTTCATGTGCTTCTTTCCATGCGTTCCGTCTTCCCAGAGGGTCAGTAATGTTGACCCGGGAAGGACCTGTATCCAGTCTGCAGAAGGACATGGACTCGACTCACAAAGAACAGGTCGTGGCTTTGGAGAGATGCTCAGGCATAAGATGTCTGCATCTGTCAAACAGATCTCCTTGAGCTCTCTGATGTGTTTAGTGTTAAAAAGGGAGGTAAGGTCCAGTCGTGTCCGACTTGGGTTGCGGTGCTCATCTCGCTTTATTGGCCAAGAGCCAGCGTACAGCTTCCAGGTCATGTGACCAGCATGACTAAGCCGCTTCTGGCGAACTAGAGCAGCGCACGGAAACGCCGTTTACCTTCCCGCCAGAGCAGTTCCTATTTATCTACTTGCACTTTGACGTGCTTTCGAACTGCTAGGTTGGCAGGAGCTGGGACCGAGCAACGGGAGCTCACCCCGTCGCAGGGATTCGAACCGCCGACCTTCTGATCAGCAAGCCCTAGGCTCTGCGGTTTAACCCACAGCGCCACCTGGGTCCCACGTGTTTAGTGTTACTTGCTTTTAAAAGCGTGGCTGGCCCAAGGACAAACAGCGAGTCAGGATTTGAACCCCAGTATGGCTGTTACCCTGCACAACTTAAATGAAACTAAACGACGGCAATTATTTTATTATTTATACCCTGTTCATCGGGCTGGGTTGCCCCAGTCACTCTGGGCAGCTTCCAACAAAACATTAAAATACAATAATTCATCAGATATTAAAAGCTTCCTTAAACAGGGCTGCCTTCAGATGTCTTCTAAAAGTCAGATAGTTGTTTATTTCCTTGCCATCTGATGGGAGGGCGTTCCACAGGGCGGGTGCCACTACCGAGAAGGCCCTCTGCCTGGTTCCCTGTATCCTCACTTCTCGCAGTGAGGGAACTGCCAGAAGGCCCTCGGCGCTGGACCTCTGTGTTGGACGATGGGGGTGGAGACGCTCCTTCAGGTATACTGGACCAAGGCCATTCAGGGCTTTAAAGATCAGCAGCAACACTTTAATTGTGCTCGGAAATGTACTGGGAGCCAATGTAGGTCTTTCAGGACCGGTGTTATATGGTCTCGGTGGCCGCTCTCAGTCAACCGTCAAGCTGCCGCATTCTGGATTAGTTGTAGTTTCCGGGTCATCTTCAAAGGTAGTCCCACGTAGAGCACATTGCAGTAGTCCAAGCGGGAGATAACCAGAGCATGCACCACTCTGGCGAGACAGTTCGCGGGCAGGTAGGGTCTCAGCCTGCGTACCAGATGGAGCTGGTAGACAGCCGCCCTGGACACAGAATTGACCTGCGCTTCCATGGACAGCTGTGAGTCCAAAATGACTCCCAGGCTGCGCAGCTGGTCCTTCAGGGGCACAGCTTGAAAGTGTAGAGCCGCCCAGAGTGGCTTTTAAACGAAAGCTTTAAAGCTAAACACGTTTTTTTAAAAAAACAACTACAGCTGTTTTATAAGACTCTGTATCAGCTGAATATTTTATCATGAAACCAGTCCTGGCATGATATCAGCTTGAAAAGAAGACGACTGGAAGCTCTGTCTAAATTGCAGCTATTTTGTTAGTGATTTCTGTGCAGTTTGACCTCATCTAGGCCTGGCATTTGGCTGCTGCTCTGAATTGCTAATAATGATGCTTTGTTTTGAGCTCTGAGCTTCATTAGGCTTCCTCCGTCATTGCTGGTCGCAACTCTAGGCAACTTAAGAAGATTAGTATCAATCCCGTCTGGGTAGCGTCTCTTAGTGTCTCAGCGTTTTGACAGGGTTATATGAGCTTTTTAAAGGAACTCGTAAAACGGGAGTGGGTTGTGTGCAGCCCCCCCCCCAAGCAGCCTTGCATTGGCAACAGATGTTAGATATTGGGGGTCTCGGACAGGGAACTTGGCCTCTGCAGTGATGGCTTGGATCTCCAAAGGAGCAAGATGGGAATTAGAGCAGGGGGGGGGGGGGAATCCATGCAGATAAGCGCTACATGGAAATTTGCAAAAAGTCTCATATCCACTTTAGTACGTTTCCGAGCACAATTCAAAGTGTTGGTGCTGACCTTTAAAGCCCTAAACGGCCTCGGTCCTGTATACCTGAAGGAGCGTCTCCACCCCCATCGTTCATCCCGGACACTGAGGTCCAGCTCCGAGGGCCTTTTGGCGGTTCCCTCACTGCGAGAAGCAAAGCTGCAGGGAACCAGGCAGAGGGCCTTCTCGGTAGTGGCACCTGCCCTGTGGAACGCCCTCCCAGCAGAGGTTAAAAGGATCAACAACTACATGACATTTAGAAAACACCTGAAGGCAGCCCTGTTCAGGGAAGTTTTTAATCTGTGATGTGTTAATGTATTTTAATGTTTGCTGGAAGCTGCCCAGAGTGGCTGGGGAGACCCAGCCAGATGGGCAGGGTACAAATAAATTATTATTATTATTATTATTATTATTATTATTAGTGTTCCCCTGTATTAAAAACAACAACCCACTGCATTTAGAAAACTAGATATTAGACAGAAGGGCTCTCACGTTGGCCTTCCCTATTGTTTTCTGCATATTGTGAAGTCTGTTTTCCCAGGAGGGAGTGTTCAGACATGCAACTCCTCCCTGTCTCTGATGCAGTCCAAAAACAGCTTGATCACCTTCCCAAATGTTGGTTTTAGATCAAGCCAGAGGTATAAATGTCTGCCACGAGTTGGTACCCAGCTTTTCTCCTTTTTGCGAGTTAATACTTGTCTTGAAGTCTGTTAAAAAGTAAGTGTGTGTGTGTGTGTGTGTGTGTGTGTGTGTGTGTGTGTTTGTTTGGGGTGGGGTGGGGAGATTATGATGTTTTAATTGTTTTCTCTACATCTAACAGGAAAAGGAAAGGCACCCGTGTTAAAAATCTTGACAACCAGCAATCGGTTATTTGAATGAACCCTATATTTACTAGTAATTTTGGCGATGGCATTGCTCAGATACTGATCTGGCTTCTCACTTTGAAGCAGCAGCTGTTACTGCCATAGCCTACACACGTGAGCTGGAAACATTAAAATAAGTGATGGTGGATTTGTACAAAACCAGGATGGGTAGGAAGTGGGTGGGAATCTTCCTTTAGAATGTGGAAATGAAGGCTTTGCTTGTTATCTTTTCTGCCATGCCAGCTTCCCCTGTGATTATGAGAACCCAGCAGTTAATACGCTGTCAACCTCCTTCCATTCATTTTATATAGGCAGATCCTGTGTGTTTGTGTGTGTGTGTTGAAGAAGGAAAAGAAGATTTTTTTTCTTTGTAAGTTTCCGAGCGAAAAGTGACCAGTGTGGTAATAACCTTGAGGATTTGAACAAGGGCTTATCAAAAAGTTGACATTTAGAAAGTTAAGATATACTGATTAGGGAGGATCTTGTAGTTCCTTTTTTCTGTTCATTACCGTATATACTCAAGTATAAGCCGACCCGAATATAAGCCAAGGCATCCAATTTTACCACAAAAAACCTGGGAAAGCTTCACAGGAGCCACTGCCTGCCTCACTCGAGTATAAGCCGAGGGCGGCTTTTTCAGCACAAAAAATGTGCTGAAAAACTAGGCTTATACTCGAGTATATAGGGTTTTTATTTCTTTTCTTTATTTCTTGCATATTAGCTTGCTTCTTTTACTGTATTGTGAAAAGAAGAAGCAATTTAGAACAGAGTGCCTAATTGCTTGGTTGTATTGTTTTCTGTTCGCTCGACAGTTTCTTGTGGTGTCTCACTAGCAGCGCAAACCTATTCACGTTTACTCGAAAGCAAATTCTGTGGCCTTCAATGCAGCTTACTCACTGGTGAGCGTGTTTTCGGATTGCAGCCGAAGAGTGTTGGTTTATTGATGAGAACATTAGATATTGGAATAAATATTTATGGGATGGGACGCAGCAGAAGGAAGAGCACAAATTACATTGGCAGTCAGTTGATACAGATGAACAAACGTTCCCTTGAAGCTGAGTCGGTTTATGAATTTGATTTTTCTCTACGCTGCAACACAGCTATTTTGTGTGTTTGAGGTGTCTTTAGTTATTTTCCCGTGTCGCTTTGTACATTCTTGGTTCTGTTTCTTCCCTTAGAGACCATTGCTTCTTCTCATACTGTCTGTGAACACAATTAGATGTGTTCACAATTAGAGTACAGGGACCCAGGTGGCGCTGTGGGCTAAACCACAGAGCCTAGGGCTTGCTGATCAGAAGGTCGGCGGTTCGAATCCCTGCGACGGGGTGAGCGCCCATTGCTCGGTCCCAGCTCCTGCCAACCTAGCAGTTCGAAAGCACGTCAAAGTGCAAGTAGATAAATAGGTACCACTGCAGCGGGAAGGTAAACGGCGTTTCTGTGCGCTGCTCTGGTTCGCCAGAAGCGGCTTTGTCATGCTGGCCACATGACCCGGAAGCTGTACGCCGGCTCCCTCGGCCAATAATGCGAGATGAGCGCCGCAACCCCAGAGTCGGACACGACTGGACCTAATGGTCAGGGGTCCCTTTACCTTTACCTTTACAATTAGAGTGGCTGGGGAAACCCAGCCAGATGGGCGGGGTATAAATAATAAATTATTATTATTATTAATAATTATTAGATGGTTTTTCTTTTAACTTTGGTTTTAACAATTCAGACCTGACCATGGGTCCTGCTGGCTAGGGCTGATGGGAGTTGTAGTCCAAAAACAACTGGAGACCTCTTAAGTTTGGGGAACCCTGGTCTAGTCAAGGGAAACTGTTCCACTGTCAAACAGCTCTTACTGTCAGAAAGTTCTTCCCTGTGTTTAGTAATCTCCTTTCTTGTAACTTGAAGCCATGGGTTCGAGTCCTGCCCCGGAGCGGGAGAAAACAAGCTTGCTCCCTCTTCCATGTGACAGATATTTGAAGATGGCTATCCTATCTCCTCTCACTCTCCTCTTTTCCAGGCTAAACATACCCAGCTCCTTCAACCATTCCTCATAAGGCATAGTTTTATCTATTGGCTTGTTTTTTAAATTAAATGATGTTTTATAGTGTGATGCATTTTACGATATTTCAGTATAGAAATAATTTTATTAATAAAGAAAGAAATAGAGAGGGGTAATCGTCTTCACTTCAACCAATTTTGTGAAGCAGAAAAAAATCTTCCAAGCTCTCTCAAGAGGAAATATAGAGCGCAGAACTTCAGTTCAACTAGCTGAAATGAGCTACCAGTAGTTGAAATCCAAGCACTTACTGTAATTAATTACCTCTTCAGGCAAATAATGTCATACTTGCATTCCTTCTGCTGACGCCGCAGGGCAGAGTTTTTCCAGCATGCCCAAGAATCATCTGTTCACTCCTAATTGTCTTCCAACTCTAGCAAGATTATGATGAGCAGCCCTTTCCCCAAGGATGTCGTTTAAAGTTGGTGTCAAGGATCACTTTGACTAAAAGAAGAGAGAACACAGTGTGGCATGCTCAAACTCTGAATAATAATAATAATAATAATAATAATAATAATAATAATTTATTATTTATACCCCGCCCATCTGGCTGGGTTTCCCCAGCCACTCTGGGCGGCTTCCAACAAAATATTAAAATCCATTAATCTGTTAAACATTAAAAGCTTCCCTAAACAGGGCTACCTTCAGATGTCTTCTAAAAGTCCCTGGGATTATGTTGGAAAATGCAGACTGTATTTTGAAAAATAAGCACCACAAATCATTCAAAAAGAGCCCTGCAGGATAAAGGTGGTCAGTGGCCCAACTCCTCCTTCTAAACTGCTTCGGTTGCTTTTGCACCCATATTTTCCACGTACAGTACATTTAAATGTATTTAATTTTGAAGCATTTGCTTTAGCTGTTTTGTCGAGGAAGGCCAGAGCATTGGATCCTTTCCAGGTTTAGCTACCGTTTTGTTACCCTTTCGATGGAGTCTTCTGCACTGATTATAGTGATGTCTTTTTTTAGTATCGATGCTATTTTGCAAGCGTGGCACTGCTGAAGGCTGACCTGTAGCCAGGCACAGTTTTATGGCACATTACCATAAGAAGGGCCAAGAAGAATTGTCAGAGAAAGGCGGGGGGCGGGGAGCAATTAAATAAATTGCAATGGGGACAGACCACTGCGAGATCAATGCATAGTAATCACATATTTCACCTGGGCTCGGCAAAGTTGATCGCAAATCATTGCAGCTGTCGGAGACCGTCTTGTGATTCCAATGATTCTTACACGGTAGACATCAGGGGTAGGAAATTTCTGCTGTGAAGCAAGTCTAAAAGGAAGTCAGCAGAATCATGGCCCAAAACATTTGGAACAGTGGTATGTTTCAGTGTGATAGACCAGGCACGTCCAAGTGATCTACTGGTAGATCACTGGACGCCTGTGGTAGATCACTGGTAGATCACTGGCTCCCCCCCAAAGAAGCTCAACAACTTTGGCTCCCCTTAAAAAAAATCTCTAAGTTTTTTTGCCCTGCACCCCCCCCCCAAATGGGGCTTTCCTTCTCCCTAAAAAAAGCTCAACAACTTTGATCTGAATGCCTAAAAAACGGGCCTTCCTCCTCCCCCAAAAGGCACAACAACTTTGACCTGAACCCCCCAAAAAGGGGTAGATCACTGCCAGTTTTTAACTCTGTAAGTAGATTGCAGTCTCTTGGGAGTTGGCCACCCCTGCGATAGACTATAAGGTGGCATGCAAAGACTATCATCCCCGAAATCCATCGGTTGAATTCTACCAACAGGCTGTAGCAGATGTGTTTGCTTGTTTTAGCACCTAGCTGGCAAAGTGCTATTTCCCCTTCCCTAATCTCAAGGATAAACACCGAGCTGCAAAGTGGTCTTAAGGGTACTAGCGATACCTATAAAAACGACCCATCTGGCTTCTGTGGTTTGAGACCAGTGACTCACAGATGCAGATCAGAGTTCAGATTCTGAACACATAGGTCTTGTTTTAAAATGGTAGCCCTTTCCTCCCCCTCCCCCTTTTTATTATTATTTTTTAAAAAGACTGATTAAACGTTAAACTTGCTTTCTCTGACACATGCGAAGTCAGACCACGGATTTCTGCTGCAAAATTGTTCAGATACGCGGTAGCACACGCAGTGATGGTACTGAATTATTCCAAATAACCAGAGAACTTCTTGTATCTCTACACTTGTTTGAGTTAAGCCGATTGCCAAGGCCATTTTAAAATATTTATTTGGCCAGGCAATGGGGATGATGAGGTTAGAAGCTCTCCCAGTATGGCCCACGGGAGAAGATGTCAGCTAAATTGAGGACGGCTAGAACATTCGTTGTGACACTCTCTGGAGGGATTTATAGCTCACTGAAATAATGAACTCGTGGGATACGAAAAATAATGAAATCCCTTTCCAGGGCAAGTTCCAAATTTGGTGACTGTAGCTTTTGTGTTAGTGTGGCATTTGGCCAAAGTCCTTGTCTTGGTGTTGTTTTTTTTTAAAGTATCTGTGAATGTCAATTTCTGGGTTCTAGATTCAGGTAGGTAGCTGTGTTGGTCTGACGCAGTCGAAATAATTTTTTTTAAAAATAATAATTGTCCAGTAGCATCTTAGAGACCAGCTAAGTTTGTTCTGGGTATAAGCTTTCATGTGCATGCATATGTAATAAGAAATCAAGGCTTTTTATATATATATTAAATGTTCATAAGTGTGCCAAGCAAACAAGGCCACATGTGTGTATTTCTTTGTCTCAGGAACAAAGGGGGGTTGCCCCTCCAGCTACTCAGCAGCCCTCCCTCTGCCTGAGTGATAATCCTGGCTTCCTGATACCTGAGTGCCAGACAGGTAGCCATTCCAGAGATAACAAACCCAGATGAGGACAAAAGGGTGTGATTAACTTGGCTGAGAAACAGGGAAATGTAAATACCTCTTTTGTTTCACTTGGTGGAGGACAAGAGGGGGCAGGGTCCAGGCTGCCACCAGACCTCCCCTTTCATGATGTAACCATGGTGTATCTGGGGGGGTGTCTTGGGCGACACCCCTCCTATGGTGTATGCATGGTGTTTCTGGGGGGTGGTCTTGGTCCAGGGCGGGGGATTCAAAATGTCTATATAGGGGCGGGCACACTTTTGTTCTAGGTCAGCGTTTCCCAAACGGTGTGCCGCGGCACACTGGTGTGCCGCGAGACACCGGCTGATGTGCCGCGGAAAAAGGGACCTGCAGCCCAGGGCTGCACAGGACCATGGCGGCGGTGCTGCTGGAGCCCAGCGGCGAAGCGGAAGCCAGGGCGGCGCTGCTCCCTTGGCTGCTGCAGCAGCAGCAGCAACAGCAGCCTCCCGCGAGAATCCCGACCGGAAGCCTCACGCGAGAATCAGAGCCCAGGGTGCCCTGCAGCCCCGCGCTGCACAGGACCGTGGCGGCGGCAATGCTGGAGCCTGGCGGCGAAGCGGAAGCCAGGGCGGCGCTGCTCCCTTGGCTGCTGCAGCAGCAGCAGCAGCAACAGAAGCCTCGCGGGAGAATCCCGACTGGGTCAGGAGACCCGGCACAGCCGGGTGGGGGAGGAGCGGTGTGCCGCGAGATTTTTTTAATGAAACAAGTGTGCCGTTGCCTAGATTAGGTTGGGAAACACTGTTCTAGGTTGCTCCTCCATCCAGCATGTGGTGAGTGAGAACCCTGTTGCAACAGTATTTGTTAATAAAGATCAGGCTTACTAGCCGCCTTGCTTCCCATTAGAACTCTGGTCTGGTCTCTGTCTTTTCTGCGCAGGCAGGGGTTTCAAAATAACATCCTGCCGAGGTTCAGGATCCCACCTGGAATCGAACCCTTTATCTAGATAACTCTCTTAACTTCTTACAACACACACTTCTTCAGAACTTCTGGGTTGTGAGTGTGAATGGTATTTCTTGCAGGCTTCCCATAGACATCTGGTTCCCCCATGTGAGAACAGGACGCTAGGCCTTTGGCTCGATCCAGCAGGGTTTTTCTTTCATTTCTCTGGAACTTTGTGCATAAAATAGTAAATCTGCAGAGAGCTCAGCTTGGGACAGAGTTATTTGCAAAAATGGGCTGCTTGCTGGAGCAATGTCTTGGCAGCTCGGCCTCAAAACATCTGTGGAGGAGACAGGTCAGTGTGATTGGCAGAGTGCCACCAATGTTTCATGGTTCAGAAATTGGTGGGGCTTCAGCGCTAATGCAAAACTTCCCCCGAGGAAGGAAGTGAAATTGGTGCAAACTAGGAACATCATTATTCCTCACCTCTGGGGAGCAAAAGACTTTCTTTCAAACATTCCCCCAGGTGTGAATGAGAAGACATCACTGGTGGGTGATAGTACATCTTTGTGGCTTAGGGAGCTTATGTATGCCTTGTGCAATTAATGAAAGTCTAGACAGGATCCAAGCGAAGCTATTGTGAGGCTTTGAAAAGGTTACTTCATCAGAATAAAAACAGTCTGGTTATTGGTATTTTTTGTATTCAGATTGTATTCCTTCCAGCTAGGAAACAGAAAGATGTTCAACCAATCATAGCACATGATACGAATAACCCCATAAATATGTAGATATTCATAATGTGCTGTTCTGTTGCTTCAATGCAATCCCACTTTTGTTATTGTGTTTGCTGTAACGCCTACATTTTTGCGACATCCCAATTATTTATTGCATTTTAAAAAATAGGTTTTGCAAAAAGAAACCTGTGTGGCCGGAAACCAGGAAGGAAAAAAGCAGCGTTGCTTTCCATGGGACTTCTTAGGAACTGTGTTGCACAGTAAATGTGCTCAGGATCACAATCTCGGTTGGTTGGCTGTTTAGGCTGAGGGACCCATTTCTGTTTTCCTGAGAATACAAAGTCGCCTAAAGGAAATGGGCGTCAGGTTGGTGTCTTTATTGACAGGAAGCAATAGCGACTCTTTGGCAGATAAAAATGCAAACATTTTGGAAAGCAGTGGCTTTAAAGGCCTTTGGTTTGTAATTACCCAGCAGTAAAAGACTGTTGCAATTAGATTTGGAAATGACAGAGTAGGGTTTCTTTTCTTTTCTTTCCCCCAGCGCGTGCTTTCCTTCCATGTTTTGGTTCCACTGGACTTCATTTCTGCTTATAAATGTACAGGAAAGAGATTGGTTGCCTGGGTCTTTCCTTTGCCTTTGCAGAATAAAGTCTGCTGATAGCTATCTCTGCAATGAAACATTAATTCAAGGGAAAACGTGTTAATTGTGTGCAGAGAATGTGCATTTATTCTACAGGAAACAGACCCTGTGGGAAGATCCCATGCAATATTAAGGCATTGTTGCACAATCTGTAAGAGTGCCCTATGATATTGGCCAAGTAACGATGGCATGCAAAATATAGGGTATGATACAGGTATATCGGGATGCAGGTGGCGCTGTGGTCTAACCACAGAGCCTAGGGCTTGCCGATCAGAAGGTCAGAGGTTCGAATCCCCGCAACGGGGGTGAGCTCCCGTTGCTCGGTCCCAGCTCCTGCCCACCTAGCAGTTCGAAAGCACGTCAAAGTGCAAGTAGATAAATAGGTACTGCGTGCTGCTCTGGTTTCGCCAGAAGCAGTAGTCATGCTGGCCACATGACCCGGAAAAACTGCGGACAAACGCCGGCTCCCTCTTTCCCTATATTTTGGAAAGAGGAAAAAAAATGAACAAATTCCTATGCCCCACAAATAACCCAGAGATGCATTTTAAATAAAAGGACACATTCTACTCATGTAAAAACACAGTGATTCCTGGGCCCGTCTGCGGGCCGGATTTGGAAGGCGATTTTGGCCTGGATCCGGCCCCCGGGCCTTAGTTTGCCTACCCATGCTCTAGATTGTTGTCCATCCTAGAGAAGGTCCGGACTTGTACAAACGCATGCATGCACCTGCGCAACTCAGTACAGGAGTTATTGTGGCAGCATGAATGGGATCCAGCTTGCATAAGCTCTCCAGCCGTAGGGCTGGGAGTTGAATCAGATCAGCTCCAGGTTCTTTCCAGGCCTGCCACCGTGTCTGCGAGGATGATATTTTAGGAGCCTGAAGTGCGTGGCTGGAAAACTCGCAAATCTGTTGTGTGATAACTTGGCAATTTGTGAATGGGGTGGGGGTGCGGAATATAGTTGGAGCCCCCCAGGATTGTAAACTCCAGGCTAACCAAATCTTTCTGTCATTCTCCTTCATTCAGAGACTGGATCTTGGCTGAGTCTGTAGTGCTGCTTGAACTAGAGCCAGTTAATTCTTCCAGGAGTAAATTCTTTTCTTCTATTTCAGCAAGTAGCTGCTAGCTCAGAAATTCCAGCCAGCATCTTTTCTTCTCCTTTTAATAATGACAGCAGCTCAGCAATCTAATTTAATGTCTTTATCCTTCTTTGTCTGCCCACTGTGCGTGCTTTTGTTAAAAATGATCTCCGCTGTTGGAGATTATTGTATAAGTAGTTCTTCTTCTTCTTCTTCTTCTTCGTCTTCAGCCACTTTTAAGTCTTTTTAAAATCATGATTATTATTTTGCAACAATGCGCCAGGAATTATTAAGTGCATACGGGCTATTTGCCAGCGTGGATTTTTAACAATGGGAAGAATGGAGCCGTTATGTTGTGAGATCTGCGGGCACAGGGCGGTATACAAATTTAAATAACAGTACCGGGTAATAGCAATAAGCAACTTAAATAAGTGGGAAAAGGTAAATTACTCAAATATAAATTGTTTTGCTTTACTTATTTACTTGTCTTTATCTTGTATTTTGGTGCTGTGGGTTAAACCACAGAGCCTAGGGCTTGCCGATCAGAAGGTTGGCGGTTCAAATTCCCCCAACGGAGTGAGCTCCCGTTGCTCGGTCCCTGCTCCTGCCAACCTAGCAGTTCGAAATCACGTCAAAGTGCAAGTAGATAAATAGGTACCACTCTGGCGGGAAGGTAAATGGCGTTTCCGTGCGCTGCTCTGGTTCGCCAGAAGCGGCTTAGTCATGCTGGCCACATGACCTGGAAGCTGTACGCCGGCTCCCTCGGCCAATAAAGCGAGATGAGTGCCGCAACCCCAGAGTTGTCCGCAACTGGACCTAACGGTCAGGGGTCCCCTTACCTTTACCTTTATCTGAGTTTCTAACACTATATAAAAGCCTAAGTGTCCTCAACCAAACATCAGACATTTAATGTCGCTGGGCTCAAGCTGTGGACAGCATTTGTCAGGCATCCTCACTTTTGACTTTTGTGCATCTCCTGAAGGCAATGAAAGATGGGGTTGAGGCTCTCAAGCCCACAGAAGCAATGTAGGTTCACCCATCGCAAGAAAAGAAATTCTTAAATGGTCCCTGCCAACGTGTACTAAATAAACAGGGGGCAACCAAGGTGATGGTGCCCAGTCCTGGTTTTTCCTCTTGCCAGGTAAGTGCCTCAACAACCGCCATCGTGACAGGGTGGGAGATCTCAACCTCCTCTCCTTTTCCGTCCCCAGGCGTGCCGTTCCCAAAGAACTTCCTTCAGATCTGCAAGAAGATCTTGTGCCGGCTCTTCCGGGTCTTTGTCCACGTCTACATCCACCACTTCGACCGCATTATCATCATGGGGGCCGAGGCCCACGTCAACACCTGCTACAAGCACTTTTATTATTTCGTGACGGAGCTTGCCCTCATAGACCGCAAGGAACTGGAGCCTTTGGTAAGCATCTAGTGCTTTGTTTATTTATTAGCCGCGGAGGGAAATGCAAAGCCAACTTCGGGGCAGCTGCTCCTTCCCTGGTCAAGGGTTTTGGTCAGGCCGGTCTTCCACTCAACGCGGACCTTGGTTTGTCACTGGTGGCAGAAGCCAGAATGAGCCTCTCTTCGGTTCTGCAGTTCCAGGGCAAAAGGGACAAACCAGGGTGGATAAAAATCAATGATTTTTTAAAAAAAATTTAAACATCAGATTGTTTTGATTTAAATCAGTTTTTTTATTAAATAAATGGATTTTTAAAATGCTTTTGGAAGAATTTCCCCACCTAAAGATAGTTTTCTAGTTAAGTTACATTACCGTCTTTCCCCCTTTTTAAGACACCGTCTTATAATTTTTTCCCCTCAAAAAACACAGGGTGGCTTATTTTCGGGGGGGGATGTCTTATTTTTATTATGTCAGTATGGTACGGTACAGCCTCCCCCTGTGGCGGCACCACGGCTTACTTTTGGGGTACGTCTTACTACTCACAAAGGTAAAAAAAACCCTGCCATGGCTTACTTTATGACTACGTATTAAAAAAGGGGAAACAGGGTATAGTCCAAAGGTTATTCATCAGGAAATAAGGATTTGTTTTAAGTTTTTCAAGTGTGCTAAAACTAAGGGTTTGTGTTTTAAAACAACAACAGCAGCAACAACAAAAATGTTTAATCACCTCAGTTAACAAACATGGATACATATGCTACAACGTTATTTTTTTAGTTAAGTAAATTGTATAAATTGTTATTAAGGAAATTATTGTTTTTCTCCTTCCAATAAAGTACAGCAGAAAAGTTGTCCAAATATAAACAGTTAACTTCTTAAACCTCACAATCATTTCATAATTATCTGTCTATGTATTTCTAATAGTATAACCAAATCAGTGGTTTTTGATACAACTGTAAAAACTACTCTGAAAATTTGTTATTCCAAAAATAAAACCTTTCTCTGGTTGTAAATATTAAGATGATACCAGCAAGAACGAGTCTTTCTGTAAGAAAAATATGTTGTAAACCAAGTCTTACTGACTAGTGATTTAAATCAAGTCTTACTGACTAGTGATTTAAATTGTGATTTAAATCAATTTGATTTAAATCGTGATTTACATCGATTTGATTTAAATCAAATCTACATTGGGACAAACCAAAGATCTGTTTTTGTTGGCAAGGCTGCTTTCCAGATTATGTTATCCTGCAGATCTCCTGGGCCAATAGAGCCCGACCAGTTTTCAACCAGCCCTACCATTTTCCCGTCAGTTTCCTTGGGTGTCTTTTGTTGTGAAGGGAAGTGATGGCACTGACCTGTGCCTCGGACGTAATTTCAGTTCCCCCTGGACTTGTAAGTCTTTCTAGAATTGGATTGATCATGCTGGGAGTATCAAGATCGATTTTACATTCAACCCAGAAGGGTCCTGTTTGTCTCTCCGCCCCTCCAATCCATCTGTGTAAGAAAGCTTGCTCATCATATTGCTTAAGTACGGCATGAATAATTCCCCCCCCCTCCCCGTGAGCACACGACAGTGTGTTGGCTTTTAACCGAATCCAGCTAAAATTGCACAATCTACAAGTTGCAGTTGATTGCTTTGCTAAGTTTAATTAATGTAATGGAGTTGCATTTCAGGGGAGGAAGAAAAATCAATCATTATAAAGAGCAAGGAGTGTTTTGAAAGCAGATTCTGGTTTTTCGTTGCCAAAGCAAGACGCTACCAAGCAGTTAACTTTTTATATTTGATTAAGAATATAATGTAAACAAACGACTACCTCACTTGTTTGTTGAACCTTCTAGCTGTGTGGAAATCTACACGTGGTTGCAAAGGGCCTGAGAATGTAAACCCAAGTTTATGTACCCAACGGGTACTTTGAAACTTTATCTCAAGGTTCAGGGGGCATTTTGGGAGAAAAAGAGGCATATTCAAGTCTAAACACCCACCAGGCCTCATCCTCTGAGGCAAGCCATTTCATGAGAGAGGCACATTGTCGCTCAAGTGCTGGGAAATCTCAAAATATTAGTATTTGCGTAGTACAAGCCAGTCTTTTAAGAATGATACTGTTCCAAGTGTGTCCCTCCATACCCGTGAAACTGACCTGGCAAGGTTAATCTTTTTTATGCAATGCTAAATATTGCTCAATTATTAACTTGCCGCTCACTCATTTCATCCTGGTTTTTCCCTTTTGTTTCTAAGAGACTCTTCCATCTCCTCCTATAAAAGGACTGGAGTGAGAGAGAGAATAAAATAAAGAACAGGATTGTTGTCTATGGATTTCCACTCTTGATTTGTAGTATTAATTTAGTGGGCAACCAGGGCAGTACTTTCCAGATGTTGTGTCATGCCTGATCATTGGCCATGCTGGCTGGGACTGGTGGGATTTGGAGTCCCATCAACATCTGGGGGACCCCATTTTGACTATCCCGGTTCTGATTGTTTTCTTCTGCAAGATTGCATAGGCAAGATTCTTAGGGAGCAGATATTCTGTGGGGCAATGCTGTAGAAAACAGAGCCCCCATGGAGAATTCTCCTCCTCGCTTCACTATCTTTACTATCCTGATTTTTTTTCTTAGGGGGAAACGACCATGCATTGTGATGTTACGAGTTTCTCTGCTCTCACCAGCACCATTTGAAAGGATGTGAATCAGAGAAACTCGACTTGATGTCAAGTCATGAGATGGGGAATCTGGGACGTTCCAGATACTGCAGGACTCCGACTCCCATCAGCCCCTTCAAGCCTGGCCAGTGGGGTCAAGGGTGGTGGGAGCCGTGGTTCTGTCCTAAACATTTCTGAAGGAGGAAAGAGCTCTCCCCATGGGGACTCCATTTTGGAAGCACTCCCAGAGCGGATGTGTGACGTCTGTTCTTTCCGTGTTGAGGCTTTAAGGGTGGTGCAGAAAGCCCACCTTGAGAAAGATCCCCCTGTAAGTTTGAAAGGACTGTTCGAGAAGCTTCCATAACTTGGAGGCTCTGCAGCCTGTCAGGAATGAGCCAGCTCCGAGTGATGAATTGCAGCCAACTGCAGAAAGCAGCAAGGAACAGAGAGACTTAGATGTTAGGCAGGCAGGGGAGAGCTGACAGCTGCAGAGTTCGGCTCCTGATGTTGACGGGCCAGCTGATAAGACAGTAGCTGAGAGCAGGAGGAACACAGCCAGAGATCACAGGAAGCACAAATAGGCACGAATAGACTCAGCCTCTTAGACCAGGAAGAGGTTGGAGCTGATCCACTAAGTCCAAAAAGTCATCGAGTGGGAGGGCTGCTGGACAGGAAGCAAAACAAGAGCCATAAATTCAGTATCTTCTGTTGTGGCCGGAAGCAGTCTCCAGAAGGTCATCTTGAGTAATGATGCCGGAGGCTTTGTCAGAGCCGTCCGGAGCTGTTTGTTTTTGTAATAAATCCTCCTTTTTAATTACCTACGCTTACTGTGTTATCAAGCTGGGAACTTGGACTCCTGACGAAGCCTAACAAAAAGGATATCAGGACACACGAATCGACCTAATGGTCAGGGGTCCCTTTACCTAATCTCCACATCAAAGATATTTCACATTTTGTTGCATGGATTGGGGGGGGGGGGAGAGAGAGACCTTGTGATTACGGACAGAGCTCGCAGGTAAAGGGAGAGGTGGAAAATGCTAACAGGGACATGGATCGATGGAGGAAGAGTGGTTATAGCGCATGAGCTGCGCACAACTCGAGCCTCAGCTCAGCCAGGTACAGATTCTATGTTTATAAACAGGAGTAATCACCACATTTTGTGCTACCCACCTCCCTCAGTTGACATGTGTGCTTGGAGGACTTTGGGGGAAAGAAATATATCAAAAATAAAACATGCGAATACAAAGTCCATCGTAGTGTTGCGCAAGGAGAAATCTCCCAGCGTTCCCCCTAAATCTGTTTTGGAGCATATTTTAGGGGTTGGTTCGTGGAGGTAATTCTACCGCAGATGCACTAATTCAGTTGAATATTGCTCAGAGTATTTCTGCAGGTAATTGCAAAGAGCCACAGAGAGTGGCTGCTCGTGTTACTATTGGGGAGTCACTTTCAGTCCCAGAGCCAAATGTCACTCTGGGCAGCTGTCCAGAGGTCGCGTACCTGAAGTGGGCAGAACAATGAATGCGCATTTTACCTTCGTACAGTGTAGGCTACTTTCTACACACACGAACCCTCTATATCAGGTGTGAGGAACTTTGGCTCTCCATATCTTGCTGAACTACAATTCCCATCAGCCCCAGAAGCATGGCCAGTGGCCCTGGGTTTTGGGAGTCATAGTTCAGCAACGTCTAGAGAGCCAAGGTTTTTCCACATCCAATCTATATCGTCCTCCATCCAGGCAAACGAGCAGCATTTCCTTCAGACTTTCGCGGGAATCTTCTCCATTAAATCGTCGTTGCCACGTTCATAGATCTAGGAGAGCTCGGTTCAGGTTGCAACAAGTATATAATTAAAAAGGGAACATTTTGCATTTCTTGATGGCTAAATACCAAGGCAGCTGCTTATTTCCGTGCACATTGAAAATCCGTGCGCAGGTTTGCTTTCATAATTAATTGGATGTTTAAATACGGGACTGCAATTTTGCAATGCTGGCGTTTGGAATGATGTGAGTGTGTCGTGTTTGTTTTTCACTTAGCAAACGGCTTTGTGTTGGTGCCTTTGTTGATTGGCCTTTATGGGCACGGAATGGTTTAAACGAGGAGGAAAAATCTGCTTCTGTTTTGAAATTGCAAACATTCACAAGCCCACAGAGTCTTTTCATTTGGGTCTGCGTAGGCTCACGGATTTGCTTAGACCGTTGAGTCATCTTGTTGCGCTGTAGCTTTTCAGTCTGCTTCCAATTCAGATGTTTCCAGCTGCAGAGCATCTGTTTCTCATGCAGAAGGCCCCAGGTTCGACCCCTGGCATCTTCAGGTGGGGCTGGGAGAGAATCCCCCGATTCTCTGGGCATGCCTTCTAGGAAGATGAGACTGCCGTAGACCATGTGTGCCCCACAAATGCGAATTGCCGCTAAAATGTCAGGAGGGTACCAGCTATGGCAAAATGCTGAGGTGTGAAGCCAGATGCCCTGGAGGACGGGATCGAGGCCGACTCTTCGCAGCTGAAGTGGTAGATGATGTTTTCCCCATTTTATAGGCATAAAAACTACAGAGAAGGCGCTCATGTATCAGAATGACTTAGTGGTGAATGAGTTTTGCTGTCTAGGTCATTTTTTAATCTTTTTTTTTTTTTAAAAAAAGACTCAATCTCACACCATTACACTTGGTTCCTAGGAAATTGTAGCGCAGGCAGAAAATCCATCTCATTCTGCATAAATCAGCTCTCAGAAGCCGTAAAAGAGAGGAGTACTTTGGTATGGCCCTTTAGTGCGCTTGTAGCAAAGGGAGAGATGATAATTACCATAATTAATTAAATTTCTATACCTCCCTTTATCCCAAGATCACAGAGCTGCTTACAAGATAAAAACACAAAATGTCTTAGAGTATAAAAGGCCATAGATTACTTTAAAAGGCCTCCAGAGTTTAAAAGGCCATAGATTACTCAAACCTTTACAAACTCAAGGATTTAAGATGCCTACATCTTAAAAATATACCTGAGACAGTACAGTATTTGTTTAACCCAGATACAGAACCAGATAGGAATCTTATTTTGTGTGTGTTTATTTTCCCATTCAGAGCTGGGATAACCAGTTAGGAGTACTTTGATCATAAACATTTGAGCCTGGGACTGTCTGGGGACAGGATCTGGAGTGAGGCAAAAGCTATTTTTGCAGGGCAGTGTTTTCCAGATATTCTGCTATTTGTATTTCCAGTGTATTTCAAAACAGAGAAGCTCACAGAGGGTCATCTTTTAATGACTGGGAGAGAAGGCCCGGAGTGGTCCAAAAGCTGTTTGTGTTTAATTCCAACATCCTCATTCAGGATGCATCTGCACCGTTGAATCAAACAGGGAATTTGGAAAAGTGGGCAAGTAAAACCACCTGTAATTCATCTCTCTTTGGAAGGCTGTACTGTTAAAAATAGTCCCGCGTCAAGTTTCATTTCCCAGCCTAAAGGCCACAGCAATAGGCTTGGCGCCACTTAGTGGCTAGAAGTCAAAATAACACAAACAGTAGCTGATGCTTGAATCTGTTTTGTCCATTTGAGAACCATCGGAAAGCAGGGGTCAGCAAGGTTTATCATGCCTGGGCCGGATCAGTCCCACCGAGATCCCTCCATGGGCTGGATCACGATTTTCGACGTCTGCACAGGTGTGATTTTTGCTGCCGCGCTGCGCCGGTTTAGCGCAGCGTGCGAGCAGGCCACTCAGTTCGGGGGCGGCTTGTGGGCCTGTCAAACGACTTCTGTGGGCAGCTTCTGGCCCATGGGCCTTAGGCCTCCAGGGTTTCTGACGGGAATCTTTCCCAAGTCTACCTGGAGATGCTGAGAATTGAACATGGTGCCTTCTCTATGCACAGCAGATGCCCTGCTGCTTGTCTCCCCAGCATAGCTGTCAACGTTCAGATTTGAAAATAAGAGATTTTTTCGAACTTTCGGATTTTCAAATAAGGGATGCCGCGAGGGCGGTGCAATGGCACCAAGTAGCCTCACCACCCTGCGCTCCAGAGGCTGTGCGCGAACGGGTGAGCGAAAGAGCGAGCGCATAGACGGCAGGCAGGCTGGCTGTCTGGTTGGGCGTGAGGGTCTGGCTGCACAAGGCATGCAAGCTCCGCCCCCAGTCGGTCTCAGACTCCTTATTGGCAGCCGAGCAACGCAGCTGAGGAGCCTCCCTGGCCGGCAGGGAGGGAGAGGAGCTGCTTCCTTTGAAATCCGGGAAATTTAAGGGTATCAACAATCCGGGATAGCAGCGGGAAACAGCATTGGAATAAGGGAGTTTCCCGCCAAAAAAAGGGAGGGTTGACAGCTATGCTCCCCAGCACTATAGATAACCGCTGCTGGTGTCGAAAACCTGCCCAGATTTGTGATATGTTAAAGGAGCGACTTATGACTTTAACTGCTTACAGTTAAACTTATGACTTTAACTGCTTTCTGTTTTACAGAAAGAGATGACAGCCAGGATGTGTCATTGAAGAACCACTGTTGAATGAAAGAAAAACGCCATTTCCTGCTAACTAAAGAAGACCTAGAGGACACACCAGCCCTTAGAGGGAAAACTTGCCTCCTTTAATCCTTAAAAAGCAGGAACAGATCAGGGACAGATGATTGCTTTCACAGACACCTTCCTACAGTTGTGTATGCTCTTAACCCTAAAAATGCTGCTCAGTACCTCCTTGGAATGATGTGGATGACTTGGAAAGAAAGGACAAAAATGATTCTTTTTTCCGTATTCCCTGAATGAGTGAGGAGGAACTCATCAGACTACAATTTGATTCCGTCCACCTTCCTGATCGTAAAGCTTTACTGCAAGTTTGGTCTCTCAGTGTACTTTCAAAACTGACTTGTTAAACTGTGGTTATAAGTACATTGTTGTCAGGTACAGTACATGTTAAAGACCTCAGCAGAGTATCTGGCTGCCTTTTCCAAATCGGCTTAGAAAGTTGTTTTTTGCCTAAAAGGGGAAAAAGAGATGATGTGCTTTTTTTTTTTAACCAGAAACTGAAATTAATACCTTAGGCATCAATATTTGTTATCCAGAGCTCAGGTGGGGAAGTGGTCAATTGCCTAGAGGAACAGAAAACTGTTTTTTCCCCACTTGAAACTGTCATAATAATAATACATTTTATTTATACCCCGCCCTCCCCAGCCAAGACCGGGCTCAGGGCGGCTAACACCAAGTATAAAAACAATTGATTAAAATACAACTTAAAAACAAGATTAAAATACAACATTAAAGTGCAGCCTCATGTCAGTAGAAACTCAAATCAAAAACGGTTTGGGGAAGAAACCGTCAAATCTTTGCCAAGGCCAACTATCCAGACTGGTCCTACATGGGCCAGAAAAAAGCCAGGGAAGTCCCCAAATAGGAGTTCCATCACAGAAGGAAAAAGGAAAGAGGGGGGAGGGGATCAAGTTGATTCCAAGCCAAAGGCCAGGCAGAACAGCTCTGTCTTACAGGCCCTGTGGAAAGAAATCAGATCCTGCAGGACCCTGGTCTCATGAGACAGGGAGTTTCACCAGATTGGAGCCAGTGTTGAGAAGGCCCTGGCTCTGGTTGAGGCTAATCTAACTTCCTTAGGGCCTGGGACCTCTAGGGTGTTGCTATTTATGGACCTTAAGGTCCTCCGAGGGGCATACCAGGAGAGGCGGTCCCGTAGGTACGAGGGTCATGCCTCTTTAGAAAGGTGGCAACTTTCAAAATACCATGAGTTGTGTGTGTGCTTCTTGCCTGTGTTACAGCACTCTAGGATTGATACCTACAGACCTTAACTCAGTCCTGAAACCACTTGCAATGATCACCACAGTCCTGAGATCCCAGATAAAAAACTGTGGGGGCTTTCTCTCTACTTTCTTCTGGCAGCAGGCTCACTCAAACCGGGAAAAGCAATGCCAAATCTTATACACATACATGCAGTATAAAAAGTTGCTTTCCAGCTCATGCTAGTGAGTAGCAGTGGCAGCTTCTGGAAGGAGGCCATAGAGAATGCTCTGATGCATGAGATTCATGGATTAAATACAGTGGTACCTCGGAAGTTGAATGGAATCCGTTCTGGAAGTCCGTTCGACTTCCAAAACGTTTGGAATTCAAGGCGCGGCTTCTGATCGGCTGCAGGAAGCTCTTGCAGCCAATCGGAAGCCGCGTCGGACATTCGGGTTCCGAAGAACGTTCGCAAACTGGAACACTCACTTCTGGAACGTTCGACTCGCAAGGCATTTGGGATCCAAGGTACGACTGTAATACATTTCAGAATTTGGAAGGCACAGTATGTGTGTGCACGCAGAGTCCACTATGGATACAAAAAGCGCAGGTATGGGGAACCTGTGGCCCTCTAGAAGGTATTGGACTACACCTGCCAACATCCCTGGCTACTGGCCATGCTGGCTGGAGGTGATGGGATTTGTAGTCCAACATACGGAGTGCCACAAATTCTGGTTCCTGACTTAGGGAGAATTATTATTATTATTTTAAAAAGGAAGGCAGTGACAACTTCTGAGTGACAGAGAGAGAGAAAGATAATATGAGTCATAAAGAATTCCAATTTGTTAGCCCTATAAGCGTCACTCGGCTGCACCATGATTATTGAAATCAGTGACTTGTAGGGCTTTTTCAGAGAGCTAGCTAGCGCACGCCCCCCTCTGAACTGCAATTATAGTGATTCAGTGAGAGCTACACTATGAGACCATAGTACATGTCGTGATCACCTATGCAGCTTTCTAGATCTTCTTTTACCTTACTCAAGATGACCTGGCAAATGCTTCGAAATGCCACTGTGCCTCAATTATTTTTCTACTAAAACGTTTGTTTTCTTTCTTAAGAAACTTTACTTACCAGGAAATTGGTGGTTGGTGTGATTGTGATACTGGTTTTAATGTTGAGGGGGGTTGGAAAGGAGACCTTTGTTTGAGGAAACGATAAAAGTAGCATGGCTTTAAGGCAGCATCCCAGTGCTTGTTAAAAAGCGATGCACTTTGTATGTGCAAAAGATCTGTAGTTGATAAGTTGCATGTGTGGCTGACTGGAGTGGTTATGTACATGTCTTGTTCTTCCGATTGCTCTCCTTCATTCCATATAATTTTATCCCTTCTCGTAATACAAAAAACTCCTTATTGAATGTTGCAAGAATAATGATTGACTGTTGCAAGAATAATGATTAAGATTATGATGTTCGATGCATTCCATTTTGTTTGGTGTCTGATAAAATACCCTCCCTCCAAAGCTTAGTAAACAGATGAATTGTCACCCAGTCTTAGCCAGTGAAATTGATATTGGTGACATCAGCAAACAGCCAAGAGATATCCATGGCTAAGCCTATTAACCAGTGTTTACTGACACAGTTTTAAAGTCGCAATTTAGAAAATGAAAGGAATACTGTAGAATTCGCCATGTGCCTTCTGTGGAATTTAGTCCAGTCTTTGATCATATAAATAGCTTTGGAATTTATTTGTTCTTTGACTAACTGGTAATTCTTTGACTTTTTTTGAAAATCAATAATTTGGAAACTAATCCCACAGGAGGCGAAGATTCAAAAATATTAATGGGACAAGGCAGCATGTATTAACTTTGCAGCATAATGTCCATTGAAAGATGTTGGGAATCTGCAAGAAGTTATTTTTGATATGCACATGTTCCCCCCCCCCCCAATATGGTCTGAATACCAACTTTTACAGTTAACACAAAAATGTGAAGTTTTGAATCACAATATCAATGTAATTTTCGCAGAAGTGCTATGGGAATGGATTTGTGATGTCACAAGGGCAAATCTCATCCCTGTTAGGTAGAGGTGGTTTCTGCTGCAAACTGAGAAGAACCAGTTTCCCCTAACCTCAATCCTGACAAGAACATTGTACAGTTAAACACAACACAGTGAATGAGCTACCCCACTTCTACTGCTCAGTATTTAAATGGTAAAGATTACTGTTTCTATTTTAAAAAACAACAACACTTTACTGGTTTAACTTTCTGCTATTTCAAGAATTTGCAAACCTAAGCCAGGATCAAAGCAATCTGACAACTTCCATATGTTAAGCAATGTTTTGGGTACTCAACTTCCCTGCCCCGCACCATGCCAGCGGATGGCACATTTAAGTTTTGAGGACTAAATTCGTTGTGTCTGTCTCTTTTAATAACCTGGCATTTAGAATTTATTTTAACATGTAATCCCAGGGGAATTAAATAACAGGGACCTGATTGGGTTGATTGGAACCACTCTGGTTAAGATTTTGGAAGAGCGTTGAGACAACAGGACAGCTTTAATACAATTTGGTGAAGCGCTGTTGTCTCATTGCACAGAGTTGAAGTGACCAAATTCTAAGCCACTACTCTGGGTAGGTGGGCTTGACTGTTGCTCTCTATGGTTCATAGTGGTAGAAGATGCACTGGAAGCTCAGCTTTTCAAAGCGAGGGTTCAAAGCCTGCAAACTGGCCAGAGATCTGTGTTGAATTTCACAACAGTTCATGTCCCAGGATACAAGATAAAACTGATGGGAGTTTATCAGAGAGGCCCTGGGGTCCCTGTTCTCAGATTAATCTACGGAAGGTAACAATGCTGCTAAATCTGGATCTTACAACAGCTCACCCTGATGATGATAAAAATATTTTTGGGAGCATTCTATTTTACGGACAGTGAAAGGTACATATGCTTTGTAGCCGCCTTTCCCTAAACTGGTCCCCTCCGGATGTTTTGGTCTACAGCAGGCATCCCCAAACTTCGGCCCTCCAGATATTTTGGACTACAATTCCCATCATCCCTGACCAATGGTCCTGTTAGCTAGGGATTATGGGAGTTGTAAGCCAAAACATCTGAAGGCCACTATGAACTGATTTTCTCCTTCTGAAGTTTTGAATAAAACATGGCTGGCCTGAAATTTCAAGAGTTTATTAAACACAGGCATAGAAACTCCATCTGTCATACATTCCCAACTCTGTTTTGAGAACCCAGCAAAAACCAGATATTAGAAACTGATAGTGCTGCTGCTTTTTGACTGTTCAGATGTCCCTGCTTGGAAGTGGGTATATAGTTTTATGTTGGAAGAGTTTCCCAAGGAGCACAGTTAATGTGTCTTACCTGGTCTGTGATGCTATGTGGAAATTTCCCCTCCACTAATTTAGACAAAGACTGTGGTTTATTTTGTAGTGTTTTTAGGGCTAACTTTGTTTTTCAGCAAGTAATTGGTTAGATTACATCGTTCTTTTTCTGCCCCATCAACCGATCAAATTCTACCACTGTGGGCTTTAGCAGTGTCAAAGCCAATGCATTTGTAGAATATTTTAGTTATGTGTGTGATTAAATTAAGAGTTCAACTGTATGATGAGACCAATGCTGTCAATGAAATAAAATGAGTTTTACAAAATGATATAAAGTTGCATCAATCATAATTCATGCTTTTAAGCAACTGAAATACCACAAAAAGCAGCACAACCCCACAGGTGTTCTGCATCTGCATTATAGTATATTCTACCGTACTTTAATTAAAAATGTTGGGAAAGGTGTGGAGTCAGACATTTTTCTTGGAATCTGCTTGCCCCGATTTATGTCTTTTTTCCCCTCACGAACAGCCCAGCAGTAAAAAGAGCACTTTAGATCCAAGACTTTGTCATATTTAAAGTAGACTAATTAAAACCAATGTGGCTTAAGTTATGAGTAACTTAAGTCTCATTGTTCCAGTGGGCTTACTCTGCAAATGACTTAAGTCTGGATCTAACTCAGCTAGCTAGATTCATTCATGCTGTGATCAAAATGATGAGCCTCCTCATCTATTGCAGTACTTTTCAAACTGTTCCAAGAAACTCAGGAGCTTATCAAAGAGAGTACAGTGGTACCTCGGGTTAAGTACGCTTCAGGTTAAGTACGCCAATATAATACAAAAAAAATTCCAGTAGCACCTTAGAGACCAACTAAGTTTGTTATTGGTGTGAGCTTTCGTGTGCATGCACACTTCTTCAGAATCTGAAGTATCTGAAGAAGTGTGCATGCACACGAAAGCTCATACCAAGAACAAACTTAGTTGGTCTCTAAGGTGCTACTGGAAGGAATTTTTTTATTTTGTTCGACTACAGCAGACCAACACAGCTACCGGTACCTACCTGTAGCCAATGTAATAGTTAAACTACCACTGAAGTTCCTCAGATGTTTTGCCCAGGGAGAAGCCTCCAGTGTCAAAGATGGGAGCAACAAAACCGTTTTGCTGATTTTCTCCACCCTCTGCTACCCAAGTTTTTATGTGCATCTTATTCCCACCAAATAAATTAAGGTATTGTGCATTCTAAGATGCTTAATGGAATCAGATGGATTGTGGACCACTTAACATAATTGGAAATTAGAATAAGATGCCTACAGAACCTTAATCCTTCTAGCCAAGTACTAATATATATTGCCCACATCATGAGCACACCATAGTAGACAGACTTCACTTCTCTCAGCAACTTTTCTTTTTTAAAAAACAATACAGGCACAAGACCCGGGTGCCTGTTTTGTGGGAAAATAACGCCACATCACGCCCCCTTTCAGAATCATCGATCATTTCAGCTTGGAAAAGACTTAACTTGCTGACCTGGCTATGCAAGAGAGAGGAAGTGACCCACCTGTTTGCCTACAGATAATCTCTGTCATTGCTGCCATCTCTTTTGGTATCTACTGCATTTTAAATGGGGTTTCCTTTGGTGCCTTCAACTGGTGGTACATCGTGGGCATTTGCTGCATTTTGGCTGGCGCCTTTGCTACCTTCCGCATCTATGAGGTCTGCGTCTCGGTGTCGCGCACAGAGGCATCCCAAGAGCTCAGCCTGCATCCCTAAACAAGAAAGTTCCAGGAGAGAGATGTGGTGCGATCCAGAAAGGTCGCACCGCCGCATAAGAAGCCCTTTCTGTAGGATGTTAGTAACTGCGTGATGCCTTTGCCCAAGGAGCAAGATATTAGTGGCTGAACTGTAGTCTGTATGGCGAAGGGGAAATACTTTTTTATTTGCTGCATTCCAGGATACAGCTAAAGGCACAGAACGTGTAACAGGTAATATTTTAGCTCCAGACCAAAGAAAGCAAGAGGGACAAAAGTTCCAGCTTCCTTATGCATCATTCCAGTGCAGCTCAGCCAGCTCCTTTGGTTACATTGCCTGCCTGCCTGCATCCCTGTATTATTCTCACAACTACCCTAGCCCAAGGTCACCCAGTTATTTGATGGGGATTTGAACCCTGGTCTCCCCAGTCCTTGTCTGACACTCTAACCATGACACTGCACAGGTTGGCTTACAATATTCTGTTTCTATCCTTGGGCTGAGGCAGAGCTGGGCTAACCAACGTGGTACAGGTGGGGTGGCTGCTTGACTTCTCCTTTCCCTCCCAAAGTCCCCTGTTCTTTTCTTCCCAGCCAAGCTGGCATCCTTCAGCAGCTGCTGCCGGGCGAGGACTGGATCTGAAGCAACCATCAGCAACAGGTCTGCCTTGTGCAGACAAATGGTAGGTTGGGCATTTATAGCAGGGCGTACAAATTACTTTGGTTTATGCTTTAGGTTTAAGAGTGTCGTTTTCCTGCCTTCACTTTCAACCTCCCCCAATCCATGTAACATTTTATTTTATAGATAGGGAGATAACTCTCTTGTATTTGCCCCTGCAGTCTACCCCATGATGGTAGTTTGGGGGGGGGTGGTGTTTAAAGCGGGGTTTGCTAAACAAATTTCAGTCAATGCCTTCTTAGCCAAATGTTTCTCTTTCTCCTTTCTTCCTCTCCTCCTTTGCAGTTAAAAAACTATCTTAGCACCTCATAGTCATTCATTCTCCCCTTTTCTCCCATTAAATTATCTGAGCATTTCCATTCTTTTCTAATCCTGTCGTGCCTTATTTCCACACAATTCTCTCTCGTTTCTGACCTTTCAAAAAAAAAAAAAAAGTTGATTTAAGTATACTTTTTTTGACCCAGACCTTGTTTTTCCTTCTTGGCCTTTTTTTCCTGTTCCCACTCACTATTTCTACCCCACACCCTAAATCATTTTGTTTCCCTTCCCCCTTCATTTTTCACTTTTCTTCTTTCCTTGCCCCTTTGCCTCTTTGTATACACCTGTTTCCTCATCCTGTTCCTCCCCTCCCTGCCCCACTTCCCTGAAAGGCTTTATTTGCACTAGGATTTCCCAAAGCACAGCTCTGGAACACATTTAAATGCTTGGGATCAGCTCTGAAAATGGGTAACGGTATTAAAAAGAAGAGTGAGTAGCTGTGAGCATATGGAGAATCCTTTACCTTACAACTGAGAAATCACAAGCAGCACACAAACACTGGAAGGGAAAAAAATTATTACTGTTGCTGTTATTGGCATTTATTCATCACTTAGTACAAAAATGTCTCAGAGCTACAGGGAACCAGGCAGAGGGCCTTCTCGGTAGTGGCGCCTGCCCTGTGGAACGCCCTCCCGTCAGAGGTCAAAGGGATCAATAACTATATGACCGTTAGAAAATACCTGAAGGCAGCCATCTTTAGGGAAGCTTTTAATCTGTGATGTGTTGATGTATTTTAATGTTTACTGGAAGCCGCCCAGAGTGGCTGGGGAGACCTGGCCAGATGGGCGGGGTACAAATAATAAATTATTATTATTATTATTATTATTATTATTATTATTATTGAGCAATACAATTATTAAAGCATAAATGGACTGCAAGAAGATCAAACCTATCCATTCTGAAGGAAATCAGCCCTGAGTGCTCATTGGAAGGACAGATCCTGAAGCTGAGGCTCCAAGACTTTGGCCACCTCATGAGAAGAGAAGACTCCCTGGAAAAGAGCTTGATGTTGGGAAAGATTGAGGGCACAAGGAGAAGGGGACGACAGAGGACGAGATGGTTGGACAGTGTTCTCAAAGCTACCAACATGAGTCTGACCAAACTGCGGGAGGCAGTGGAAGACAGGAGTGCCTGGCGTGCTCTGGTCCATGGGGTCACGAAGAGTCGGACACGACTAAACAACAACAACAAATGGTAACAAAAATTTAAGCCTACCAAAAAGCTAAAATAACAATTGACTGAAAGTGCTCATCCTTCATTTACATACGGACAAATTCTACCCCACCCTAGTAAAAGATGAACAGCAATACATACTTGGCTTATCACCCAATTCAGAGCCAAATGCCTGGATGAACAGAAACAATTATTTCCAAGGAGGCTTGAGCCATGATACTTTTGACAACACTGCCTATCGTCAGAGTTGAACCTCAGGCCACCCCCAGGCCTGTCTGGCCCCCGGAAGACTTCTCGGCCTCAGCCACACACCCTCACCTCAAACCACTCTCTTCATAAGCCTTACTTTATTCTGTCCTTCAGGGATTTTGCTTGGCTGGAATGTGTCCTTGAGCGCTGATAATGCTGCTTAGGTGCCTGGATGGAGGATAAAGAGGGGTGTGTGAAGAAACCAAATTTGTTGCTTCCCCCACTTTTGCTTCTGGCCCTACCCTCCTCTGAACATGCCCCCCCGAAGGGAATGTGTGAAAAGGGTTTTGCATCCCAAACTAGGGGGATGCTTGTGTGATCAAGAAGAGGACCTATTGCACACTTAAGCTGCGTGCACGCTGTACATTTACAGCACAATGATGCACATCCCCCTCTCCCAAGAATTCTGGGTACTTAGTTTGGAAATTGATCCAAGTCAGATGTGTTTGCGGCAACTCTGCAAAATGCCCAGTCTTCCATTCTTCTCCAGCTGGTTCACTGTGAGGTTAAAGGGCATGGTGATGTCATAATGAGATACTACAGCATGCAACATGAATGATTCCAGCAGGGAAAGAGTGAGACTCGCCCAGAAGAATGATTTGAGACATTGGACAGTTTCCCTTATGAATCTGCTACTGTTTATCTTTTTATCTTCATTAATATTTGCAGGAGCTACTAAAGGTATGATCTATTTGAAAGCTACATGCCACTTCTTAGAACATGATGTTTATTTTACACTACTATTGTGCTGCAAAACCACAAACAACGGGCGGGGGGGGGGGAGGAAATGGAAGTGACTAGCTCAGACAATAATCAATGTATGGTGTCACTCAGAACCTCTCTTCAGCCGGACTCTTCTATTCTCTGTTGAGTATGTTTGATGTACTTTGTTTAATATTTTAAGCTCCTGCCCCTTTAATTTCTGGCACCACTCTACTGGCAACAAAATTCAGCGATTTGGGGTGTGTTGGTGTCTGGGTACCTTGTCTTCCTGTCCACAGCTATTATTTGCCTTTTGTCTCCATCTTAAGAATATGAGAAGAACCATGGTGGATCTGACCACAATTCCATATAGGCCAGGTATGCCTTCAACCTTTACAGAGCCAGGACCCATGTTTAACCCAAACTTGCATTTGGGGACCCACTTCTTAAATCTCTTAAGCATATATTTGCATGGTAGTAGTGCTCCTATTGCAACTCACCTTGGATCAGACTGCAACCCACCGGTTCAGGACCAGGATGTAGGCCAGCAAATCCACTTCTCACAGTGACCACCCAGATGCCTCTAGAAAGCCCACATGTGAGACCATGAAGGTAGTTGCCCTTCCCTGCTGTCATTCCTCGGCCACTGAGATTCATTGGTATATCTAAACCTGGAGGTTCCATGTAGCCATAATGGACTAAATCTAGCACAGTAGTCATCCTTCAGTCCACTGGTTTCCATGGCCTCAAGCAGACCTCTGATGGATTAATACTCATGACCTAAGAGTAATAATCAATTTGAAACATATAAACCTGTTCTATAATTATTTTAGAGCCGGGCTAGGGAAATCTTTGGCTCCCCGGATGTTGCTGTACTACAACTCCCACCACCCCCATGTGAGTTGGAGGTGATGGGAGTTGTCGCTTGGCAACTCCTGGAGGGCCAAAGGTTTCCAATCCCACTCTTAAGAGTATTGGTCTTCAATTGCTGGGTTGGGACCCACCGCCAGAGCGTGGTCTGATCTAAGGTGTGGGTTGCAACGCTAGCACTAACAAACCTACAAGTATATGGTATAACATTAAGAAATGGGTCCTCAAATGCATGTTTGGGTTAAAGGTAGATCCAAGGTCTGGGAAAACTGAAGACTACTGTCTCAGAGTATTGTTTAAAGGTCTGGTGTTGGGTTTGGATGAAGAATTCATAGCAGATTTCTGCTCTTTCAACCATAATTGAATAAAGTGATTTAATTTTTTTAATGCACCTCATTTATCTAGAGAAACATAAAGTTATTATTCGGCTAAATCATGACAAGAAAGAGAAGGAGGCGGCAGGAAGTGCAAAGCACATCATCATACACCCTGTTGTACATAAGATTTCTATAGAGAAAGGTAAACTTTTTTATTATTTTTTATTAAAAATAAAAAGTATTATAAGGCAAAAGACCAGCAACTTTTACAGCCTCAGAGGCCCCAGAGTTATTAAAACATCTGATCAACACTTGTGTAACAAAAAAAAACCACTATCACTTTATGAAAATGTTTATACAGCAAACCAATTTGATATGCAGATATTAAGGGACGAATGGAATAACGTATTAGGGATGTCAATCTCAACCAAGCAAAGGGAAACTGCTAAGTTCTATAACAAGGGTGTTTCTGGACCTTAGACTAAGACTCATACAAAAAAATAATATTTTGGATTTACAGGACTTAGGAAAGGGCTAAGACATCTAGCTGCTGGACATGATAATGCTTCTTTAAAACCTATGTTCATACAATGTCCTACATTGGCATATTTTTGGGAGAGGGTAACAGAAACGATTAATGCAACTGTACGGAAAAATATTAAATTTGCAGATGAAAATATCCTTTTGAATTATATTCCCAGTACATGGAATCTAAGGGGCAGTATGAATGTCCCTTACTATGGAAAAAAGACTAGTATTGATGAACTGGAAGAATAAAAATGTGACTCTCTTCAACTAATTATTATTAATAATAATAATAATAATAATAATAATAATTCATTTATATCCAGCCACTCTGGGCGGCTTCCAAACAAATATTAAAAACATGATATAGCATTAAACATTAAAAACTTCCCTAAACAGGGCTGCCTTCAGATGTCTCCTAAAAGTCAGATAGTTGTTTATTTCCTTGCCATCTGATGGGAGGGTGTTCCACAGGGCGGGTGCCACCACCGAGAAGGCCCTCTACCTGGTTCCCTGTAACCTCACTTCTCGCAGTGAGGGAAATGGGAACTCTTGCAGCTGGACCTCAGTGTCCGGGCTGAGCGATAGGGGTGGAGACGGTTATTCAGGTATACTGGGCCGAGGCCGTTTAGGGCTTTAAAGGTCAGCACCAATACTTTGAATTGTGCTTGGAAACGTACTGAGAGCCAATGTATATCTCTCAGGACCGGTGTTATGTGGTCCCAGCGGCCACTCCCACCCACCCGTCTAGCTGCTGCATTCTGGATTAGTTGTAGTTACTGGGTCACCTTCAAAGGTGCGCATTGCATAGAGCGCATTGCAGTAGTCCAAGCGGGAGATAACCAGAGCATGCACTACTTTGGTGAGGCAGTCTGTAGGCAGGTAGGGTCTCAGCCTGCGTACTAGATGGAGCTGGTAGACAGCTGCCCTGGACACAGAATTGACCTGCGCCTCCATGGACATCTGTGAGTCCAAAATGACTCCCAGGCTGCGCACCTGGTCCTTCAGGGGCACAATTACCCCATTCAGGACCAGGGAGTCCCCCGCACCTACTTGCCCCTGTCCCCCCCAAACAGTACTTCTGTCTTGTCAGGATTCAACCTCAATCTGTTAGCCACCATCCAACCTCCAACCGCCTCCAGGCACTCACACAGGACCTTCACCACCTTCACTGGTTCTGATTTGAAAGAGGTAGAGCTGGGTATCATCCGCATACTGATAAACACCCAGGCCAAACCCCATGATGATCTCTCCCAGCAGCGTCATATAGATGTTAAAAAGCATGGGGAAGAGGACTGAACCCTGAGGCACCCCACAGGTGAGAGCCCAGCGGTCTGAACACTCATCCCCCACCACCACTTTCTGGACACTGCCCAGGAGGAAGGAGCAGAACCACTGTATAACAGTGCCCCCAGCTCCTCTAGACGGTTCAGAAGGATGCCATGGTCAATGGTATCAAAGGCCACTGAGAGATCCAGCAAAACTAGGAAACAGCTAGTTCTGGAAAATGGTGGACCTCCATTTTCATATGGAGTAGGCAGTGGTAATGGATGCTCCATCTGGTCTTCAGTGTAGCTCCCAATCAAAAGAACCCCTCTTTCTTACTTCAAGTGTTTGCTTCTGCGTGCTGCGTAGCCATGAGCAGCAAAACTCTACACTTGTGTACCAATGAATAATAATGGCACCCTTTTAATTACAACAAGGCTCCAGCTGTTCATTCTCCTTGATCTATGTCTTTCATGGCTGATGTTGGAATTTGCACAGCCAAACTATACAATAAGGAGAGTACTGCCAAAGTTGTTGTTGTTCTTCACACTGGGAAGAGGGCTGTCTCTGCACTTTGAAAACAAAGAACTACAGTAAGCCTGCAAATTACGTGGGGGTTATGTTCTGGGGATCACACCTAAAGCCAACATTGCATATACCGGTAGTCAAAACGCACTGGGTTCAGTGGCAGGTGGGATTGCCAAAGGCATTTTTCCTGGAACCCCAGGAAAGTTGTGGGCTTACTGTATGTACATAACAAAACAATGGACAAAGAAAGTGGGGGTGCATTAAAAAAGATTGCATACTTCTGCAACTTTGTTACAGAAGTATGGGATAATGAAGAAGTTGACAAACATCTACCCAAAGGTGTCCTTTTCTATTGAGTAGCAGGTAAGGACATAGTTCGGCAGTGCTTAAAACTGAAATTTGTGTGTGAACCCACATTATGTATGTGCATTTTGTATTGCCCATATCTAGGGCTGGGGGGAAAATGTAATTTTTCATGGAACCATCACTGGGTTTTCAGGAATTGTTACTACTGCTGAAAAATGTTGACAATGTATTTGTTGGGTCTGGGCCACTTTATTCTTCCCTGCTAGTATGCGAGAGAAACAAAACAACATCTGTGGCTTAGCTTTATGTCTGAGCTGGGAACTGTGGTCTGTTTTGCCTCAAACAAACTACAATCTGTAGCTGATATTTATTCTTAGACTACTGATCATTCATCAGTAAAGAAACTATAATCCCCAGTTAAGACATAATACTAAGCCTAAGCCAGTTCAATAACTAGAAACAAAAGGATTGCTTATTTTTAAGTGATTGCTTAATTTTAATTGAATTGCATAGTTCTTAACTTTACTATAGGGCCACAGAATCATGAAGATGTTGGATTACAAGATAATGAAGATGTTGACAAAAGTCTACCCACTTTTCACCTTTTCCATCCAATACCACGTAAGAACAGTTAGCGGTGATGAAACCTGGAAATCCCATGTGCTCCAACCTTACATATCCTATTTGCATGTCATGGTAAACCATAGTTACTGTTTTGCACAAAAAGTGCATTTTCATGGCCCATATTTACATTTTCAGGGAGCCATCACTAGATTTTCAGGAACCAATTTAAATTCTGAAGTGTTGATAGTGACCTCATTTGCATGTCACAGTAAACCATGGATATTGAAAACTGTGGTTTACTGTGAACGCATAGTTCTGGGCTGCTTTTCTTCTCTTTTTTTATACCAAGCGGACACAGAACCCATAGATGCACACTGTCTTGTTGTGCAGCGGGAGGGGGTGGGTGGAGCAAAGCCAAAATTTGACAACACACAGCCTTCCCAAAGCTGGGTAAGTGAGGCACTGGGTTTGGGGAGGGAGGTGAGAGGCTCTGGCAGGGTCCTATAGCCCTTCTACCTCCTTCCAAAAACTGGGAAAGTGCTAACTAGGCTTCAGAAAGGAGGAAGGAGGACACTAGGACCCCGTCAGGGCTCTCACAGCTGCTTCCCAAGACCCAGTGCCTCACTTACCTGACTCTAGGGCTGCACATCCCAAATTTACCTATATGGGGTGGGTGGGCTTAACCCCTTCCTGTCCGGAATCTCCACCTGCAGTGAGAGTGTGGCATATTAACCCTTTCCTGCCCTGAGGGGAGAGGTTTAACTCTTCCCATAGCAGTCTTTTTTTTCCCTTGAGGGAAAAGCATGGGGGGGGGCATTCAGTTACTGCCCCTTCTTCCCACCTACCCTCTACAACTACAATCTAGAGAGAGAGACCACTTACCTTTATGAATAAACTGGGAGTTTGTTTTGTTTTGTTTCAGACAAACCACAATCTCAGACAAACAATTTGATGCTTTTTCTTGTATTACTGATTGTGATTTGTTTGAGCAAAATAAACCACGGTCCCAAGTTTGGACATAGTACAAAGCCAGTTCATTAACTACCCATGACCTATGTTCATAAGAAATTAGTGAACAAGGAATCTGATTTATTGTTTAATTGAATCACATATTCTTAACTTTTATTATAGTACCACCAAAGAATGAATATGTTTATAAAAATCAACCAGAAGATGTCCTTTTTCATCCAGTACCAGGTAAGGGCACAGTTAGCTGTGGTGAAACCTAAAATCTCCATGTGATCCAACCATACAAATAATTCTTCAGAGGCCATATCTACTTAGGTCTCACTATTGTTCAGTTACCAAAGCTACCAGAACATCTAGGCCTACTTTCTGATGCTTGCTATGTATTATTTATTTGGGGTAAGGCAACCCCCCATTTATGTGCCTTCAATATGTGTGCGACCACACATCCCATCCAGTGTTTGAAACTCCGACTGTTCTAGGTGCATTTTGCAACAGGGAATTTCATTAGCGCAAGCAGTTTCTGAGCTCTGGGCGCAGATTTCAGATTAAAGCAGCAGAGTGGAAGGAAGGAGGAACTTTTTCTGCCTCCCCACTTCCAGCTATTCTCTGAAGACTGGAGAAGAGCCTCTCTTAAGAACATTAGGGGGTGGGCAGTGGAAGGACTAGACCATGTGAAAAATGAACACAATATTTTAGCTGAAGTTAATTCATTGTCAGCTTTCTATTCTTGCTGTAAAAAAGCACGCCTAGACATTCCATTGTTGCGCCCATAACCTAAGTTTATGGTGTCATTTAGCTCCTAGCTTTCATATCTCAGTTTCTAACACTTATCACATCAAAGCCTGGAAGTGATCCAAAAAGTCACAAAAGGAGGCAGAATGGGGTGGAGGTGGAATGGGGTGTTTGCTGGCTTTTTCAATGGTGTTTCAAATATACGTGATTTCACTTAAGCATGTGGTGCCTTGGAACTTAACCCCCACATAAATGAAGGGTTGCCTGTATATACTTTGCCCCCACACCCCCTTTGGGAAGATTCCTGTGGATTTTCAGGAATCAGTACTGCTACTAAAAAGAGTTGACACTGGCCGCATTTGCATGTCATTATAAACCACAGTTAAAGGTTAGCTGTGAACATGTCAATCTGGGCCACTATGATCCTTCCTGCTGGAGTGTGAGAGAAAACAAACCATAATTCCTGACTTAGCATATATTTGAACTAGGAATTGCAGTTTGTTTTGTCTCAAGCAAACCATGCTCTGTGGGCTCTTGGATTACTGACCAATTTGTTTGAAAAAAGAAACCATGATTCCTGACTTGGACATAATGGACAGTCCATTAGCTATGCTTGAACTATGTACATAAGAAGTATTGCACAAATTAAATATTTGTTTTTAATTGAATTGCATTCTTAACTTTTATTACAGGACGAATGTTTCATGAAGATTTTGATAAAAGTCCAGTAAAAGATCTCTTTTTCCAACCAGTACCAAGTAAGGACACAATTTAGCAGGGGTGAAACCTGAAATTGCCATATGATCTTACCTTACATAATCATTTGCACAAGAGATGAACATTTTGTATTGCCCATATTTAGAGCTGAAAAAATAGCTAACTTTTCAAGGATCCAGCCTTGACTTAGCTTTATTTCTGGCCTAGAGATTGTGGTATGTTTTGCCTCAAACAAACTATGATCTGTAGCCACTGCTGCTGCTTCTTTTAGTGATCATGATTTGTTAAAGCAAAAGAAACCATCCCTACATCAAACATGATGCTAAACCAGATTGGCACATTCACAGTTAAACATCAACTATGGATTACTTGCAGGGGTCACCAGCCTGTGACGTGCAGTGGTGTGCCACTGAGCAGGTGCCCCAGACTGAGTTTTCAATTACAAAAATATATTTAAAAAAGGACTCAAGTTCTCCTAGAAAAAAAGATAAGGGGCAAATTGTGCAGGTACCTTCTAAATGATTTCTGTGAAATGAGAGTGGTGAGGTTATCTTGTATATTTTCCTCAGTACAGTGGAACCTTGGTTCATCAAACCTTTTATCGGCATCACATACAAACATCCATAACAAATCAATACAGAGTTACCACCTCCCCAGTGGCACAAGACATTTACCAAAACTCTGGTTTCTCTTCAGATCGTATAAATCTTTCGCCTTTTACCTTGGCTGTCGAATGTAATCCCTTCCGGAAGACAGTTCGACTTCCGAAACCTTTGACAACCGAGGCGAAATTGCGGGTTGGCAAAATCCATTGAAAAAATGGAGAAACGCGCCTCAGAAGCTGTTCGACTTCCGAGGCGCATTCGAAAATGGAAGCATTCACTTCCAGGTTGTTGGCGTTCAAAAACTGAAGCATTCAACAACCGTGGTTCCACTGTATTGAGGAATGTTCTCTGTTGTTACTAGACAACAACAACATCAGTGAATGTGTGTGTGTATAATCTCCTTAATTAGGAACCACTAAGACATAGCTGAGGGACCCAGGTGGTGCTGTGGGTTAAACCACAGAGCCTAGGGCTTGCTGACCAGAAGGTCGGCGGTTCGAATCCCTGTGACGGGGTGAGCTCCCGTTGCTCAGTCCCAGCTCCTGCCCACCTAGCAGTTCGAAAGCACGTCAAAGTGCAAGTTGATAAATAGGAACCGCTCTGGTGGGAAGGTAAACGGTGTTTCCGTGCGCTGCTCTGGTTCTCCAGAAGCGGCTTAGTCATGCTGGCCACAAGACCCGGAAGCTGTACGCCGGCTCTTGGCCAATAAAGCGAGATGAGTGCCGCAACCCCAGAGTCGGACATGACTGGACCTAATGGTCAGAGGTCCCTTTACCTTTAAGACATAGCTGACTTCCCATAGTATGTGCATAAAGTTGTTGGGAGTGATTGTCTCTCTAATTTTGTGTTTTGCCATGCCCCCTCCATGGCAGCCAGCGCCCTCTCAAAGTTCAAAATGTGCCTGCTAGTCAAAAAATGTTAGTGACCCCTGGTATACTGTGACATGCAAACTGGGTTACTTTTTCAAATTCCTGGGAATTTTCTATCCAGAGGATCAGGTATCTAGGATTTCTGCAGCCCTGCCCATATACTTTCAACATGTGCTGTCAAGATCTCTCAGATATGACATCTGTGCACCAAGTCCAAATGGCAAATGCATGTACAAAAGTGTTTTTGGATTGCTCCCCCATAGTGGAATACCCATTGCCTGGAGAACCACTATAAGCTAAATCTTTCAGGCATTTTTCCCCCAGTCTGGGCTGGCTTCAGAAAACCTACAGTATAACAACAAAGGCAACAATGGCAACAACTGCAGATAAAACAGTGACATATATTTATAAAATTATGTTCAGAGCTTGTTCATGATAACTTACTTATATAGCGAATAATTGGTTTCCATTCATTTGTTCATTCATTGCTATGCCAATGAATCTGTTGATACTTGTAATTCAGTTAATTTAACAACAACAAAATGCTTGGTCCCACATCTTTTTCTTTTTCTTCTTTTTCCATCATTTAGCAAAAAGAATGCTTCATAAAGTTAAAATGTATTATTTTAATTCTTCCTGATCAGACATTGACTTCTTTTCTTACAGAATTTGGTAAGCAATTTAGCAGATTTAAAGGTAAACAGCTGTTTCAATTTGATTAATTTTAAACAACTGCCCTGCCTTAAGTTTCAGACAATGCAGATATTGAGAAGCGCATACAACTTGTCCCCAAAGAAGAAGAAAGACCACGACCCCGGGAAAAAATACTGTTGGCTGTATCCTCAGCAACTCTGTGTGTTTTAATATTGCTTACAATACTTTGTGGTATGACTGTATACCAATGTAGCAGAATGAGGTAAGTCTGCCCATCACACAAATGGTGAATTCTAACGGTCCATCTCTATATTCTGTATTAATAGTCAACACATTCTCTCAGTGTGGTTCCTTGTGTAGCCAAAATGGCATCATCCACACACAAGAGGAAGGCATCAGTAGGCTTGGGGGAACCCAAAGGTTTAGAGAAGTATTTAAACACACACACACACACACACACACACACACACACACACACACACACACCCCTAACTTGTAGTAGAAGAGGCAAAACAACTCAGTCAAGACAGAACATGCTCAGTGGGCGCAGAACACTGGCTAACTGCTATAGGGGCAGGGGAGGAAGAACAATGGAATGGAGTATCCCGGAAGGTGGAATGCATGATTAACTGGCTCAGATCTTGGAACGGGAACACTCCATCTTGCAACATTATACTTATAGGTCCTCATGGGCGTACCCGGGGGGGGGGGGCAGAGAGGGGCAGCTGCCCCCCCCCAGCATAGCTGTCAAGCCTCCCGTTTAATGTGGGAAACCCCCTTATTTAAAGCCATTTCCCGCTGCTCCTCCGGATTTCTGAGATCCCTTAAAATTCCCGCATTTCAAACAAACCGCTCCTCTCCCTCCCCCCCCCTTGCCAGTCAGGGACTGGGAAGACCTCGCCTCCAGCTCCTTGCAGAGAAAAGCCTCAAAGCGAGTGGGAGCCGTTTCCCCACGCTTGCAGGGGGGCATATTCAGCCCCCTGGCCCCTGCATCAGCCCCTATCCTCAGCCTCGCCTCCTGTCCTATAGCAGAGAGATCGGAGATAACACAGATCTGTGAGGTTAGCCTTTTTTTAAGGGAAATTCCTTTATGCCGAATAGGATTCCTTGTGAGAAAAAGGAAAGGTTGACAGCTATGATTCAGATTTGCTACCCCTCTGGTTTGTGTGTATCTGTGGGGGGCTGGTGTCGCTCTGAGGTGAGGTGAGTGTGTTTTTTGGAGGCTCACTGTGTGGAGAGGAAGGAACAGGGTGCAAAGGCTACACTGTTACTCCTCCTACCAAACACATAAGATGAATACACCAGTGCTTACCATCAATTCAATGCTTACCATTCATTTGCATTTCATTTCCTCTATGTTAATGCCATGTAACCCTCCCCTTCACCCCTCTGGTGACAGTTTTACTGATACAGGTAGATAGCCGTGTTGGTCTGTCATAGTCAAAACAAAATAAAAAAATTCCTTCCAGTAGCACCTTAGACTCGACCAACTAAGTTTGTTCTTGGTATGAGCTTTCGTGTGCATGCACACGTATCTGAAGAAGTGTGCATGCACACGAAAGCTCATACCAAGAACAAACTTAGTTGGTCTCTAAGGTGCTACTGGAAGGAATTTTTTAATTTAGTTTTACTGATGTAACTGATCTGGTGGTGATGCTTAATGGGCTGTATTCTGGGAAACTGCAGGAAGTTTTAAAAGTTCTTGTCACCCCTTCTTCGCTGTTCAATCTTTGCCTTGAACCTGTTGCGCAATAAATGTTCTCCTTTGGAGTGGCTGGGGAGACCCGGCCAGATGGGCAGGGTACAAATAATAAATTATTATTATATATTATTATCCTTTGCTCCGGCTGGTGGCTGGTCTCCTTCTTTCTCAGCAAAGAACCACAGGCTTTGCCTGAAGGGCCAGGTGGCTGAGCAGCCTCGCACCTGGATTTTTTTCCATAACAGTTCCAACAAGTTAAACGCCAGATTCCTGAGAAATTTCTCTTAAAAGGCCACGTCCTTAACAGAAGTGATTTTCAGCAATAAAGCCATCTTAAGTTGAGGCTGCGCAATGTGCACATATGCCTTGTGGTGCATGTGATTCAGATTATTTTCTGGTTACAAAGTTGACATATTTTCAGCAATATTGATACGGTACATAGTTGTGCACCGTGTGTGTGTGGCTAGTTAATGCAAGCTGAGGTTTTTTTTTGAATGCTGGACGCTGTTTTGTTGCATATATATATATAATTTTCTTAAAATTTTGGTTTCATTCGCCTTTTCCGTGCTAAAATGTCACAACCTGAACAACCATGGCTTGCCCCCCCCCTAGTTTTGATCCTGGGTACGCCCCTGTAGGTCCTATATGTTGCTCTGATATTAAAGGGGGGCAGGACCCTGCCACTGGGGGCAAAAAGCTGCCTGTCCCTTTTTAACATACATTTCTCACATCTCCCCTAATATGCCTGCATGCTGCCATCTCCACATGGAAGTGGCTTGGTTGGTAAAGCAACTGTGTGTCAGATGACCATGCAGGTTGCAGGCAAAAGCTCTGCATTGTGGAGAAACCTACATAGGAAATGCTGTGCATGCGAGTGTCTGCCACATGGGAAGGTATTTCAAGTGATGCAGCCCTGAGATCCTTAGAAACAGCAGACACTAAATCAACACCCCCTCTTTGCATTCCAGTTTCACAGAGATCTCATTTACTGCTTCTGAACATCGAACACTATTTGGGCCACACTATTTCCATCCCTATCCATCCGACACTGCAATCTCTAGAACTGAGAGCTTGATATGGAGCGAGTCTGGACCAAGACCAGTAGGACGGACCTCCTCGGTGGCTAAACCCTCAAGGATGCTAACGTTTGATCCTGTTGTACACTCAGTAGATGAGGTGTCATCATTTTCTGATGAATCAGCCCGCACTGTAGAGACAATCAGGCCTAGAGAGACTTTACTAACTGATGAAATGGCACCCTATCAACCCCCATCAACTGAAGCACCACCTCCAAGTGCACCACCAGCAGCAACAGCGCTGCCGCCGCCACCAAGTCAACCAGGAGCAGCACCCCCTGCAGCACCCCCGCCACCACCTGGTGGCCCAGAAGCACCACCTCCACCAAGCACACCTGGAGCTGCACCCCCGCCACCTGGTGGCCCAGCAGCACCACCTCCACCAAGCACACCTGGAGCTGCACCCCCGCCACCTGGTGGCCCAGCAGCACCACCTCCACCAAGCGAGCCTGGAGCTGCACCTCCGCCACCACCTTGTGGCCCAGCAGCACCACCTCCACCAAGCGAGCCTGGAGCTGCACCTCCACCACCACCTAGTGGCCCAGCACCACCACCTCCACCAAGCACACCTGGAGCTGCACCCCCACCCCCACCTAGTGGCCCAGCAGCACCGCCACCACCAGCACCGCCACCACCACCACAAGGTTAAATCCTGATGTTGACAAGATGATTTTTGAAAAAGAAGGAAAGAAATCTGGATTACTACCTTCACAGTTGGCTGCTCCGTACAAAATTCAGAGAAAGAGAAACATTGAGATTCTGAAGTGAGGAGAAAACCAACAAGGAAGTTGGGACTACAGAGGTCTGAAGGCGTGCTGGAACGGAATCGATAGCTGAGCTTAGTGAGAAAAAAGTGGTGCAAGAAAGTACGTACTCCCAAGAGACATTGGAAGTTTCATATTATGATGTGGAAAAATAAATAAATAAAGCTTTGAATCACTAGCCACGGCAAAAGCCACATAAGGTTACGTTACGTGAATAAATTTTCTGTACAATAAATCAGCTATATGAATGAACTCTCGTCTCCCCTACATTAAGATGTCGACTTAATGGCTATTTTCAGCCAGACTAATGCAGAAGTCACTAAATATGGTGGTGAGGACAGTCAGCTAAGTCCCCTTGCTGGTGTTAACTGATCTTGGGAACAAAACAGGTTTCTGTGGGGTTTGGGAGTAATACGGTATAGAGCTATAGGAAACCTCTTTCCATGCATCCTGAAATTCATGATATCAGCAAGGCATTCCTTCCTGAAAGACAGCATTAGTATGGGGTCTCCCCTATGTGGAGTTCACAACTTTTCTACTGGGCTTATTCAGCAACCTAACCTACAAAAAATTAACTACTGAAGCTTTTCCTGACATGCCAGTAAAAAAGGATGTAATTAAAAGCAAGGAGGCTGGGTATGCAGCAAGCTAGAAACCCTCTATGTGGTTCTGATTGTCCACTGAAATAACATCCAAAATGTTCAGCGCTTACAGGAAGCCTGCTGGGATCGGCTGCGATACAGAGTTCCCTTTTGGGAATGCCATAATGCAGATGGTTGCTGCAGGCTAGCTGTCACCACCAGTTGGCTGATCAGCAGTTACAAGAAGCACAGCCAGCAAACTTCCCATGCCAGGGAACAATCAGGAGCACTTTAAGGCTCCCAGTTGTTCCTTGGAAGCCAGCTCAGGTTACTACTCCCAGCAGCAATAAGGCCACAAGTGCATACCCATCCAAATGGATGGCATAAAACACACAACGTAATGCTGCAACCAAATTCCACTGCATGTTTCTTACCACGTTGCACACACCTGTGCAATTACAAGTCCTCCCCCATGTAATTCTTTATAAATTCACCTGCTCAACACAGACACAAGCAAACACACACACACACACACACACACACACACACACACACACACACACACACACACACGGGGGGAGGGAGGGAGGCAATCAACTCATCAACAGCAAAACCCTTAGACCCACTTCAGCCACACACACTGAGCAAATAAACTTTAATATGCATAATGAAACGCAGTATTCTATCACTTTAAACAGTCAGTTTCCCCAAATAATTCTGAGGGGTTTAACAATCTTTCCCAGCAAACTCTGGGAATTGTGGCTCTGTGAGGGAAATGGGATTTCCTAAAAACTCTCAGCACCCTAAACATACTACACTTCCCAGGATTATTTGGGGGAAGCCATGTTTTACAACTGGTATGTCAGAGCACCTTAGGACCTTAGAAACACCAACTATAAAAGGAAATACACTGGGCATATAGTTTTACATTTTAAACTCACTTCAATCATAGCACCACCACCACCACGACTACAAGCTCATTTTAAAATTGAGCTTGTCCTACCCTGTCCATTTTCCCTCTTGTGCCATGTCTTTTAGATTGTAAGGCAGGGACTGTCTGGTTTTAATTGATTGTATGTAAGCAGCTAAGGGAGACCTTTTGGCTAAACAATGGTGTACAACTGATCTAAATTTAAAAATTGGGGTTGTTTCTGCTGCCCTGATGCTAAATACATTTCCTTGGGACTAAGTGCTATTTTGTTTGCATAATAAAATGATAAAATGAGCATTTGGAACCACATGTACACCTGTGTCCGAACTATAAAATATTTTTTAAAATAAAATAAAAGGCACTATTTGCCACTCTTCTAGGGTTCATTTAGGGCCCTGTGCTTTGGGCTCGAGGTCCAGCCCTAGCAGCACCACTGGAAACTCAGCCAAAACACAAGCACTTCTTTTGTAACCTCCCAGCTCAACTGCCAAGTTTAAGTTGTGACAGATCCATCATTATATTTTCATTCACATTCGCTGTTTCCTGCCTGTCATATAGCTGTATTATTGGTGTTTTTTTTTGTTTGTTTGTTTGTTACAGTTGCTGCTGGCTATTCAGTTACTGTTACCAGTTATCTATTTGATTATTGTTGGTCTGGTTGCTGCTGTTTGTGTGTTGGTGCAAAAGGGAATAAAACCAAAGGAGAATTCCTGGATGCCAAGACCCAAGTTTGGGTCAAGTACTATTTGGTGAGAGACCCACAGCAGAGATTTAAAGCCACAAAATTCGCTGCAAAGTCAAGGGTGGAAATATAGACTGTTAGACATTTAAAATATGCACCTTTCAAGTGAGTTCCAAAATTTCCCTCTTCCCCCAGCATAGGGAAAGACCACACATTTGGCAAATTAAAAATTGGTTTACTTACAAACTCTTCAAAGGTCTGGTTCATGTGCTTTTCCATCCATCAGAAAACTTGCACAAGCAGTAAAATGTACTCACAAAGTGGTAAAAGTTCCTAGATTATTGGTATATGAACTCAAGAGTGCTGGTGAGAGACAAACGGTTGAGCTGGAGCAACCAACTCATACCTCTTCACCAACTGAGCTTCTCAGGCAGACTAGGAACAATAGACTTGATTAGCTATTTCCTCCCAAGGTTAGGGGAAGTGACACAGGTAAGCCTGGCAGGACAGCTTATTCTATAGTGTTAACTCCATGCATTAATTAGACAGAAGCACGTTAGCTATACAAGGCAGATTACCCCACACTATGTAGTGTGTGTGTGTGTGTGTGTGTGTGTGTGTGTGTGTGTGTGTGGACACTGTAAAAAGGAAAAGGTACAAAAGAGGAAAACAAATCAGAGGTGAGAAAAAGTCAGGGCCGTTTCACACACCATGGTGATGAACACCCTTGCACACCGTGCAACATGTCTGCACATGAGTTTATTTGGCCAGGAAAAGCAATGGGTACATTATCTAGGGTTCCCACCCATCCCTAAAAAAGAAAGAGGCGATTGTCCTTTTTATTTTGGAGAAGTGTCCTCTGCTATGCTTGAATTTCAAACGGGACACCATTTTTCACATATTCAAGCTCATCTTCCTCATTCTCAAAACTGCTTAGGCAGAGGGTGGGTCTGGTGTGGGGAAGAGAGCGAGAGCCTAAGTGGGAGTTTGTGCAGGCAGAGGATAGGTCCATGAGGAGGGTGGGGCGGTGCTGGGAGGAGGACCTTTGGGAGGGCAGAGCTTCCCCCCAGGTGGAACTCACTGGAACCCAGTTCCGGCACCAGTCAAGTCGGTGCCATTGCCATTATAAGTTAAAGGGAGCAAGTGGCGCTGTGGTCTAAACCACTGAGCCTCTTGGGCCTGCCGATCGGTAGGTTGGCGGTTCGAATCTGCACAATGGGGTGAGCTCCCGTTGCTCTGCCCCAGCTCCTGCCAACCTAGCAGTTCGAAAGCACACCAGTGCAAGTAGATAAATAGGTACCGCTCCAGCGGGAAGGTAAACAGCATTTCCGTGCGCTCTGGTTTCTGTCATGGTGTCCCGTTGCACCAGAAGCAGTTTAGTCCTGCTGGCCACATGACCCGGAAAGCTGTCTGTGGACAAACACCGGCTCCCTTGGCCTGAAAGCAAGATGAACGTTGCAACCCCATAGTTGCCTTTGACTGGACTTAACCGTCCAGGGATCCTTTATCTTTACCTATAAGAGGACAATACAAGTTTTGGCACTTCTTTTTCTAGAAAAATAGCATGGAGAGAGACCGTTTTTGTGGGAGCAAAGGGTGGAGTCTTGGATTTTGCATGGGCAGAGGAGGTGGCAGGTGGGTCAGAAAGCAAGAGAGGGGGTTTGTTTGCACAGCCCTGGTGGAAGAGTTTTTGCATGGACAGAGGCGGGTGGGTAAGGGAATAGATAGTAATTTCTCCACTAGGTAAAGTAATTTTAGCCCCCTCCACCGCCACCGGTCTTTATTTTCCCTGACTAAAGAGGCCGGCCCTGACATTACCCCAGAACAAAAAGCGAACTACAACTCCCAGCACCTCCAGCCAACCACAATTCCCAAGCTATATAGGACAACACAGCACCCCCCCAAAAAAAAAATGGAATCGAGACCCTTGACAGAAACGCCCAATAGGGCGCATGCGCGGCCCGCTCCTCAGGCAGGCTTCAATCAGAAGCAACGTGCCTTAACCGCTCTCCGGGGACCGTTAAACGCCGTTGCAAAAGCCACGCCCCGAAAGTGGGTGGGGATTGCGTTTCTCTCTCTATTTAAATACAAGGAGGCGCCTTTGCGGAATGAGGGTGGGAGGAGCAGCAAGAAAGGGGGCGGGGCTTCAGCAGCGGCGCGTGGCCTCGCCCCTCCCCCCTCCAACGGTTTCTCCGGGAGCGTTGCGCGCCTTTTCTCCGGCGTGGTGGTGGGGAGAGGCGGGAAAAGGCGGGATGCTCCCTTCGGCGGGTTACTTCAGGAGCCTCCCTTGCCCCTTCGACGCCCGCGGGTGCCGGCGGCCCCACTGCCAGTACAGACACGAGGCCCTTTGGCACCGCCGTCGCCGCCTTCAAGGGGAGCCGCCGGTCCCTCAGCAGCGGCCGCTGAGCGGCTCTTCCGCGCTGGGTGAGGGAAGGCGCGTGTGGACGGCGGGCCTTAAACGCGCGTTTTACTTCACGCCTCCGCCTCCGGGCTCCTTCACGCCCGACCGCGCGCTCTTGCCTTTCCCCACAAAAGTTTCCCCGAACTGGAGCCTCTTCTTCCCCATGAGCCGGATAAAATATCATCAAGGCTTGTCATCCCAACCTGCGCTTTTAAAAAGTTATATTCCTTGCTTTGTGTCTCCTCATTCAGAGAAATGAGATTGAAAAATAGGCCCTTTTAAATTACCGGCATCTGTGTTGTGCAGTGCCGGATTTACCTGTAAGCTTAAACAAGCTATAGAGGACCCCCAAAAAATTAAAAACAAAAAACGGGATGTACATTTCCAAAATACAGGATAAAAAATAAATAAAACGTACAGCAACAGTGTTTTGTGTTGTGTAGGCTGCTATGATTGATGTAAGTCATGGGCCTAGCCTGCTCCCTAAAATATCCCTGGTTTGCTCATTTCAATATATAGGGTGCCTACATTCTGCATGTGCAAGTGGCTTTAGATACTTATAGATCCATAAATTACCATATAGCATATATTCAACACACACAAAAAGCTACAATTTGTTGACGAAGGACAGCTGGACATATAAATTACCTTCAGTAGCTTAGGGCCTCATCAAACCTAAATCTGGCCCTGGTGTGTTAATAGTCTTTTTATCTTTTTTCAATAGTTCTTATTTCTATGTCCCTGTTTTAAAATGTGTTGCCATGGCATTATTTTTCATGTGATTTGGAATATGGTTTTTTTAAGGCATCCCTAAAATGCATTCACTTGGCTCCTTCACAGTGTCTTCCTTGAGTAATTCTTAGAAACAACGCACATGGTTTAGATGTGCTACGTTTTTGTATTGTGTGTCGCTTTAAAGCAATAAAGTATTCCAATGCCCTTTAAAAATAGTTGATGACAGAACTAAGAGTTCGGGCTAAGTTCTGTAATTGTATTCTTTAATGCTCTGTTTGAATATAATTGAAATATTTGTGTATAACCTAAGGCTAGGGCATTTATAAAACTTTCTTCTAATCAACAGGTCTTGATAAAAATATCCAAGAATTAGAAATGATCAACAAGGCAATTCAATCAGTCAAGACTGAAGTCGAAGAGCAGAAGAAACTATTGTGTTACGACTGGGTGCAAGATTTCAAAAATAATGTGATTCTTGCAACAAATCACAACAAAGGAAATAAATCTTTTTCTTATGAAGGAGGTGCCTGTAATAGTCCTGTAGAAGTAAAAAATAACGCCATTTCAATATCAAAGGAATCTAAAAGGTCCAGTAAATATATTCTTGACCATAGCTGTCCAGCTACTGATCTTGAATATGACCCATTACTCAATTATTCTGCAGGTCTCGGGTGTTCTTTGAAGAAAGTAGATAAAAATGACACACGCCACTCTAAACGTTTAAAAATATCTCATTGTAGAGATTTACAAGCATCTATAAAAACCTTTCCGGGTGAAAATAGATTCAGATCCCCAAGGAAGAGATCAGTAAGTTCTTCACCAATAAAACTCCAGGAATCAGATGATGATATGCTTATAATAGATGCCCCACCAGTGAATGTATCAAAGAAACCAAGAATAAGCAAGACCTATAAAAAGTGGAATAGGGAAGTAAATGAGATGAGTTTTGGAGCTAATTTAGAAACTGTTCAAAACTCTGAAACATCAGATATTTTAAAAAATTTAGAGGGAGAAAGATCAGAAGTCATCACTGTTGGCCTGCATAGTGTTAATCAAAGTGATGGAAATAAAAGTAAAACAAAAATTTCAGCAGCAGAAAGTGCTTACTTGGCAGATGTCAAAGGGAGTGCTTTGAATGTAGGAAGCAAACTTCCGACAAAATATTACCCTGCTACTAAAGGCAATAATGTATCTCCTCAGATGAAGTTTGAAATGAACAAAGAAATCTTGAAGGAGTCAATGAGTGTTATTTCTGTTAAAGCATGCAATATGACTGAGGAGGTTAGTAAACGTAAAACTTTGCTGAAAAACAAAACTCAGACTAACCTGTATTCTAGAGGCAATACAAAAGATAGAGTTACAGCACTACAAGAAAGCTCTAAAAAAGATCCATTACCTTTTGGGAAATGTAGTATTCAGCTACATGGAAAAAGCAATGCATTGCCTATTACACGAAGCTGTGTTCCAGTTTTGAGTGAGGACACATTTCTTGAAAAAACTGGCGGAAATTGTAGTGATAAAACTACGAAAATGGATGCCAAAGAAAATGAGATAATAGTATTAGACTCTTCTGAAGAAGATGACATTGAAGAGGATAAGGAACTTTCTGAATCAGATGATACTATGGAAGAATGTCGGAGAATTTTCAACGAATTTGTTGAACATGAAGCACAAAAGGAAAGATTAGCAAAGCAGGTACCGGTACTTTTGCTTTTCTCAGTTTGTGTCTGCCTTTACAAGGAGGAAGGTATAAAGTGTTTTCTATTTAATCTCTTTTTCTGGCCATTCGGAACTTTTTTTGGTGTATCAATGCATATTCACTTGGTGAGAATCTGGAATTAATAGATGATAAAATTCCAGCTAATAGCTAGGGGAAAAAAGTAGTACATTTTTTTGTTAAACGGAGGGCTTTTGTAATATTAAAGCTTGCCTTTGGGTTTCCATCTTCTGAAAGTGTCTTTTTTCAAGTTTCAGGAAGCCAGAGTTCATTAGAGAACTACCGTATCATGAAAATAAATCGTAATTTGTTGTAATTTTATCATTTAGAAACAACAATCGATCGTTTTTGCAGTTTGTATGGCTATTTTCCTTTCTTTAAAAAAAGCAGGCCCTTGCATTGCAAACAGACGTAGACTCAGATTTGAAGACAAGTATGCTTCCTGGACAGAAGAGAAGAATTGCACACACTGCAAAATTTGATGTGAGTTTCAGTCTAGCAGTTTGGGGAAATATTTGCTAGTATTTCATTATGTAAGCATGGATATAGGTTAATAGCAAATAAGAGGTGTCAACCTATTGAAATTAATGGAGCTAACTTACCTAGTCATGTTAATTAATTTCAATGGGTCTACTGTGAGTAGGAGTATCATTAGATACAGCCCATGGTGTGGGAAATGGTTCTTAATCTCTTAAATGAGATACTAACACTTTGTTAAAGCAAGTTAAACCTGTCAGGCAGGTTCTAAGTCTTGCATTTTCATCTCTGCATTTTCCTCTCTTTACTACGATTTCAAATGTTGACTTAATTTGTGTTTGTTTCATCAATGGATTGTAGATACAATTTGCATATCACCTTAAAGTTAAGAGCCACCAAACACTAAGATGCCAAGTGACAAAATATCAAATGATATATTGGTGAACAAGTCCAAATTGCTAATTGACAAACCGTTTTCTGATGCAAGATGCTCTACTTTCAATAGAATGGTATTGATAGTAACTGAAAGAGTGACCCAACTATTTGACCATTTATCTTTATGAAGAAATGGAAATACTGCTTTACAGTCTTGAGGTGTAACTTTACTTTATGGTAGTAAATACAGTATTGCACTTACTGAATTTAGAAATTGTTCGTTCTTCAATACTCACCAGGTTAATACGACTAAAGAAATAATTGTGCCTTTAAAAGTACCTCTTCCACAGCGGACTTGTCATTCCAGAATACTGCAAGCACAGCAACAAGCAACACAAATAACAACTGCTGTTAAAAGTGGTCAAGCTTTTGTTGCTGCAACTTGCGGCTCAAAGAGAACTGCATCTGTAATACCAGCTACTCAGATTCAAAGCATGGGCCCCATAGGTATGACTAAGTAGTATATTACATTTTTGATATTCGTTGAGTTTCATATGATGGTTTGTGTGAGTTAAAACAAGATCTCATAAAATGTAGCTTTAATTCTGCTTCCCAGTCCACCAGACCAAGAAACCAATAGCAGGGTATGTAGAGAATGAGTAGTTGATTGTTCCTAGGCTTCTGATTCAGATCAGGTTTCATCAAAACATAGCCATATGTCCATGCATTGATAGCTTAGAATCTGTGATAGACAAATGTGTCCTCCAGATGTTTTCAACAATTCACATCCCTAGCCATGAAGGGAAAGGGGAATAGAACACTGTTGCACACTATATGAAAACATGCTCACCTGTGTGTATAGACAATACAGATGGTATCTGTGACTTTAAATGAGGTGATTGCAAGAAGGTGTGCACAAATGGTAACCGCTGTACAAAAGTGCACTGTGGAAAAATGACCCCTGTGCATTTCAAAGGCTACATTGTACACAGCCTGTATCACAGCCATTGCATCTTACAATACCTGTTTTCTCCAAAGCAGAACTGGATTGGTTCCCCCCCCCCCCCAGTGGCTCTGATAGAATTAGTGATGTGTCAGGGATGGTTTCGGGATATATTGCTTTATGTAATTGCTGTTATATGTAAAATAAATGCCGGTACACATGTTCAGCAAGCTGTTGGGAGGCTGGTATTATCAATCAGCAGCATGGAAACTTCAGTGAGCTCAGGTGATCACATGACAAGTCGTATTGTCTGTTGTTATACCTGTGGTGTGGAATGGTCACCACACATGAGCTGTTCATCCCATGTGACTGCCTTAATGGTCACTCTGGCATTTACTGTAATCTTTCAGCTTCCAGATAAAGTTTAAGAAGATAGTTTGGCTATGTGAAGTGCATTTACAAACGAAGCTTCAAACAACACAATATTTGTCTATTTCAGTTTGTTTAAATGTGTTTGAAGTTCAGCCTGTTGGAACAAGCACTGGCCAAGTGAATGTACTACTTCCTGGAAATGCATTAACACCAGTCCCATGTAGACTTCCCAATTATCCTGTAAAAAAAAATACTCCCATGCCAATTAAGGTATTTCATATTTTCCTTTGTGTTAAAATAGAGTAAAAGGCTTCTGGGTTTATAGTCAAATTTATTAAGTTATTGGGGGACATATGGGAAACCAGTGCATAAAGTGCCATAGAAATCTAGTTTGAAATGGTGATGTTCTAATATTTTTTAAATTTAAAAATCAAAGAAGTAAAGCAGAGGTGGTTTGTAGGTTGAAGGTGACCAATAGGGCCTTCCCATCCAGTCCACAGCCCCTTCTCTTCATTGCAATGTGTTGTTTAGACTTTGACATAAACTGAAAACTGTGTTCAAGCCTAATTCTAGTATGAACATTTTTGGTATGTAGGTTGTTTCATCTGTGTAGGGATAATCCTCCATTCCTGTGTGCTGTGACCCAATAGTAAAGAGTGCTTATTTTAACTATGATTTCATTCGAATTTGAGCCAGGTCAGTGTGTGTGTGTGTGTGTGTGTGTGTGTCCATGTCCATGTCCATGTTTGCATGTGTGTGAGAGTAGGCCAGGACTCATTTCTGGCCCTGCTAACCTTGATGGGCTGGCAAAGAGGGAATGCAGACAATGGGATTTAAAGTGTTAACAAACCACCACAATACAGTATATTTAGAGATATAGTTTGCTGTTGAAAAATATTCTGACTTTGCCATACTCTTGCAATTTTGGGGATAGGATTTGAGGGAGAAGAGTTTGTAGCTATAATAAGGTATTTGTTCAGAAGTCTTTTCAGTGATTTAGAATCCTTGTCTTTTACCCAAACAATACCTTTCAATAAGTTTAGGAACGTATGGTTTGTGTTATTTCAATTCATGCACATAGTAAGTTAAATATAAGTTAACATTTCAGGCATCAAGTCGGAGAAGGCCTCCTGTAATTGCCGAGCTGGGATCCAAGGTACCACATGACACAAGGCAACGATATGTCAATTTTTTTTTGGAAGAATTCTTAAAAGTTTGTGCAACAGTCAATGAAGCTTTGGACAAGGTCTGCAGTAGCTTTAAAACCAATGTAATTTATTTTTTATGACAGTTATATGAATTGTGGATATGTGAAATAAGTGCTGAGTGCTTTGTTGCAAACATAACATACAGTGCGATTCTCTGTGTGTATACTCAGGAGTAAATGCCATTTATTTTGGTTGGACTTTTGCTCCCAATGAAGCCTACAGTATACTGCAGTTTTAGGCTGCAATCCTAAACCTATTTCCTGGGGTGAAAGTCCCTTTGACCATAATGGGACTTGTTTCTAGGTGAATATACTGTACATAAGTTTGCAGTGTTAATGGTACCGTATTGGCCCGAATATAAGCCTCACTTTCCCCCCAAATTCCAACCGTGAAAAATTAAAAAGTGCAGCTTATATTTGGGACTTGACAATATGCAGCCAGGAGCATGGGGCAAACAGCGCCAGGGGCACGGCAAAGTGGCGCCTGCCCCACGCGTATTCCTCCATCCTCCATCCTAAATGTATCTGTCACCCATCAATATTCCTATTTCCAAACAGTATTTGAAAAATAAACATTCCTTAGTAATAAAAAGGCTAAGAATAGAATGCTCATTATATATTATTAAATTGTTACTGCATATTTAACAAAAGAAACCTAAATTGGAGATACCAGGAAATTAACTAACACAATCTTCTTGAATGAAAACAATTGATTTCAAAAAAGAATCTGATTTAAAATAAATTCTGAATTTTAATTGAAGCGGATATGGTGATAGTACTTATCTCTGAATCTGTTGTGAGACCATCACAGTTAAACACTTAATGCAGTGCAAAACTATAGGACTATTTACAGTACATCACTAGTGGAGTGTTGGACTTGTTTCTCAAACTGCATGCAAGCACACACAGCAATGTCACACAGAAAGCCACTGATGAAAACCAGAAGACCTTTAAAAGCAGTTTGTGATGGAGGGAATGAAAATATTAAAATGAAATGGATCTCTTGAGTTGTGGCCACTGAACTTTAAATGCCACTTTCTCTCTCTCTATATATATATATAAGGGGAAAAGGCAGGATATAAATAATATATTTATTTATATCCTGCCTTTTCCCCTGATGCGACTTAAAGTCGCTTACGTATAAAAACAGAACCACTAAAAAGGACACCCGAAGGCAGCTCTTTTTAGGGAAGTTTTTAATGTTTGATGTTTTTATTGTGTTTTTAATACTCTGTTGGGAGCTGCTCAGAGTGGCTGAGGCAACCCAGTCAGAATGGCAGCATATTATTATTATTATTATTATTATTATTATTATTTATTATTCTGTTTGGATGCTGTTCCCTGTTCCATGTGGGGGGCGGGGCGGAGTACAGGTTAGATGTGCAATTTACAGTATGTATCATACACACTTTTCTTTTTAATGTAGGCATTGATAGAAGAAAAAGCAATATATGACCGTTGTGGTAGTAAAAATATATACTTGAACATAGCTGTGAACAAGCTTAAAAAATTGAGGGATCAAAGCAGTGTGCCATCAGATGGTAAGTTCCAATTATGTGGGAAGGGAAAACTAGTAGTTACAATGGACCAATTTTATTTATCTTCTAAATATATTTAAATTACATATACTGTTTGTTTGTAAAAATAAGTTCACATTAACAATGTGAGACATCTGTGATTTTATTTTATATAGGCCAGCCCTCAGACAATAAACACACTGCTTCAACTGGCTTTAGAAAAGAAGAAAAAAATGGTAAAATAAAACTATTACTGTCTTTTGAAAAATTTGCACAAAGTATTAAAATTCTTTCACGAGTGAAGTACTTACAATATAAAAAGCTACTTTTTTCTAGTTCTGATACTCTAATTACTTGCCTATAAGGAAAATGAAAAGTAATGAAAAAAAAATTCATTGCTTTCAAAATGTTTTTATTCTTGTTTTTATTATGTATTTTTCTTTTTTGTATTTTTATGCTGTGAACTGTGCTGAGATCTCTGAATGAAGGGTTGTATATAAATTTAATAAATGCTATGACAAATGGCATATATTTAGGATGAATTCGTAAAGTTTCACAGCATATATAAAGTTAACCAAAGAAAAACTTGCTGTTGTTGACTACCTATAAATTGAATCTGAAAATAATTCTGACAGTTATAATGTCTGAATGACAGCTCTTCAGAGTTTTTTAATTGTTTTGTTGGGGTGATTAAGATTTTACAGGAATTACTCTCTATAAACTTCTAAAAGACTATGCTTTGACTGATGAACAGTTGAAGGAAAATGGCTTCCCTGAACCAAATCCTGAGAAACCTGGCAGTGCTGTACTATGCAGTGGCACCTTAAAAGCAGCTTTATCTGACTGTGAGTAAGTGAGAATGGAATGAAAAATCTAAACCCATCAGAAAAATATTCCTATATTGTTCAAAAAATGCCTTCCAACATAAGATTTCATCCACAATGTGCTACAATAAAATGCTTATAAGTGTCACTCATTGCCAGTTTGCGAATCAAGTCATCCTGGTTAATAAAGCTTGAAGGATAACTATATTTTTTTCTGCTCCTGAACTATCATAATTTAACAACTTAATTAATATTGTTTGGATGATTATCCATCTGTTCCATGCATAATTGGAATATATCTGAATTACTCCTACCAAAGCTTTACTATTTTGATCTGTAATTACACTAGTAGTAGCAATTCTGCTGCCTGGTAATTTTAATGAGAACCAAATCCATTAGATTTCTTGCAGTTGTCTGTGATGATTAAAATGGTTTCTAGGGGTAAGTGCAGATGAACATCTTGCAGGTCCCAATTCTGGCTTACTACTGGATTGTGTTACTGGTTACAGCTTCCAGAAGAATTTGTTGTCGATGCGGAGAAATATATACTGTAACGTCATCAGGAAGGCATGTTCGGAAAGAAGAATGCAGCTACCATTCTGGTAGAGTATTAAGACATAAAGGTAAGACTAAACTCCTGTCTCCCCAGACGACATGCCGGTGAGTTTGAGACTACTGAGGTAATGTCCACTGAAGCAGGGCCAGCAAGTTAAATTTTGATTAACAATGAAGGGATTAAAAACAGTTTTGCTTGCATTTTTCCTTATTAAGCCGCCAGTCACTTACCGTTAGATACAGACTTTGCACTAATTTGTGGTGTAATGTTCTTAAGCAAGGAACAAACATTGGAACAATATGTTCCAATTGGTTGGTTAGTAAACCAACATTACAACAGTGCCCCATTTCAGATCTAACAAAACTGATGCTGTGATGGTGATTAAATTAAACCAAAGTTGGCATCTGAGGGAGGAACATCCAGGTCTGATGCTTGTTCCAACTTTCCTAAATGGATTAGCATGCCAGGACTGTCACCACCCCCAAAAGAGCCCATGTAGGTAGTGTAGTTAAAACTAATAAATTATATTCAGCTATTTATGCTTGACTTTGTACAGAACCTCACCTCCATTTTCCTGCTCTTTTTAGTAAAATACATGATGGGTGATAAGGTTGTTTCATATTCTTGGTATAGCTACAATCTTGAAAGAAACTGACACACATTTGTAATAAAACTAATTTCTTTGGATAGTTAGAAATCAATTTGGTATCCCTTTCTTCAGTGCATGTATATTTGATCCTTGGAATTCAACTTGGTTTTGTTAAACTGATTTTTTTTTTTTAAGCAGAGCTGCTCCCATAGTGTTCTGGTTTGCATATTTAAAATAAATTATGGTTTAATGTGAATGAAAAGTATATTGGTGTATGCTGCTAAAATTATGGGCGCTTCACGCATCCCTCAGTATTACTGCTGCCAGGAAACAGACTTGTGTTGTCAAAACCTGGGGTTGTAGTTTCTTTCTCCAAACAAACCATAATCCAAAACCAAGGTTTTGTTCTTGGCTTCTGTTTGTGTTTTGTTTAGGGGAAACTAACAATGAGCCCAGGGTAGACTATGGTACGTTTCCTGACGGCAGTGAAGGGAAAAAATGTTTGCGATTTCAGCAGTGTGCATCAACTTGTTTGTTCACATTAAACCATTGTTTATTTTAATGATTTGACTGTGACGTGTGAACCAAGTCAGTGTAAGAAGATAACTGATAGTTCACAGTACAATCGATCAAAATTTAAATTTTTAGGATAAGAATTGATTTGAAATTACTCATCTGCTTCCTATTACTTATCCTGTAACAGTTCCGGGTGGTTTGGAAACACGTTACAGTTGTTGTGAAGGAGTGGTAGGATCTCCTGGATGCCAGGTTGCAAAGGTGAGAGTACTCTCCAGTACAGCATATATATTTCTCAGGATTTTGTTTTAGCTTTTGCTTGCAGCAACCTGCCTATAGCCACTGATTGTGCAACCCATACAGCACATAGGCGACAATTATTCACACAGTAAATATTCTTGTGCCATGAAAACTTATAAACTATCTAAAATAAAGTGAACTTGCAATATCAGATTTTACTAAGTTCTTACAACTTCTTGACTCAATTTTTGTTTTTTCTTGTTTTTTATGTAAGTTCAGCAGTCCATAAAGTTGAAATGGGGATAGAATGCTGGCACCCTGTCTTCCCTCTGCACTTCACAGCTACTGTGGGAACATCGTTGAACTTACCTACCTTCTTCTTGAACTTACTCACTAGTTTATTTTAGATAGCTTATAAGTTTTCATGGCACGTTGTAAGTAGTTGTCTTATTCACACAAACTTGATAAATGGTGAAAAATTGTTTTTGACCAAGAATACTGTGTGAATAATTGTCGCCTATGTGCTGTATGGGTTGCACTATCATTATTAACGGCACAGGTTGTATTTCTTCAGTATAGCCACTGATTGGCTGTCTACATAGGGATTGACAGGGGCCGAGCATGAAAGACAAAGTGTTTTAAAATCTCCTCTTGAATTCCAGATACAGCTGTTCTGTTAGTCTTGTTATCTTAGCAGAACTAAAGCAAAATAGGTGACCAAGTTTCTTTCCAAGAAGCTCCAACCCTCCTCTTTTGTGTAGAGCAGGGTGGTCCAATGTGCAGCTCAAGGGCCACATGGAGCCCTTGATGTCTCTTTTTGGTGGCCCTGGGCAACATTTGACACACACACACTGTGCTGCAGCCCTCCCACTGCCTTCCCAAAGCTGGGTAAGCGAGGCTATGGGCTTTGGGAAGGAGGCTCTGACAGGGTCCTAGAGTCGTCCCGCTTGCTTCCCAAAGCCCAGTTACTGATTTCCCAGCTTTGGGAAGGAGGTGGGTGTCAAATGTTGGCCTTGCTTCCCGCCCCCAGCCCCGCAGTGTACCACCTGCAGGTTCCATGTCAAAGTACTCTGGCGGCCCACTTGGTATGAAAAGTTGGGCTGCCCTGGTGTAGTGTGTGCTCTGTATTTATTCTCTGCCCTAGAAGCAGTTTCCTGAACTGAATATTGGTGTAAGTGTAGTCTTTGACAGAGAAACAGACATGTTAAAAATGTATGCATTTCTGAAGTTCCTAAAAGGGAGATGAGAATAGGAGTAGATTTTTAATTTGTTTTTGGGAATTCTGTTCTCGTGATAGCATAATATGCTAGAAAACAAGATGGGACTGGTTCTAAAAAAGTGTTGGGGCTCAAGCCTGTCCTCATTTCCTTAAATCTAAATTTGTGAGAGTAAAGCAGATAAGTAATAAATTAGTGTTGAACATGCTAAGGGACACTTTAGTTTACACTTTCTGGGACTTGGTCCTGATATTAAAACAAGCTGTATCTTGATGAACAGTGGCAGATGCTGTAATTGTTTTGCTTTCTGAATTAAGGTTTAGATTGTGGTCTTCTATTTAATTTTTTTGCCTCCCTCATCTTGGTTACTGTGTGGGGAAAATGAACATTTGAAATGCATGAAGAAGTAGCGTTTAAAATTTAAAAGAAAGATAATGAACGCTGAGTATTTCAACTTCATATTCTTTAACATCAACCAATAATCAAGTGCCTGACAAAATAGTGTATAAACTTCCAAAAGATATTTAGTAAATTTCTAAGGTGAATTTCCAGAAAAAAGAAGTTGGAAATGGTATGGTAACTTAATTAAAAGCTACTGAAAATATGTCACTTCTCAGACTAATTTGAATATTCCTTGGTGCTTTGTAGCTCCATGTTCATGATGGCAGAAAAGAAAATATTGATGGCTTTGTGAAGACTTTCATCAAACTACCTCCACTTGATGGAAATCATGGTGTATTTGCATTAGATTGTGAAATGGTATGCTAAATTAGGATCCTTTTTAAAAAAATGCAATTTAAAGTGCAATTGTGTTTTCCTGGCAGTATAACTTAAGGACAGATGTTACCAGTGCTATTTTTCTAGAAAAAGAGGTGCTGGAAATCACCCTGAATGCCTCCCTTATTCTCTTAGAATGGCAATGGCGCTCTCCTGAGAGGTGCTGGAACGGAGTTCTGGCTGGAAAAAAGGCACTGGATGCTACTCTATTCAGTTGAGAAATGTAGATCAGATAGGACAGGCTGACTTGAGAAGGAAAAACTGCCTCATAAAATGCACCTGCTTTTGTTGCTCTCCTGAATTGTAACTCGGAATTATTTTCATGGTTTTTATTATTATTATTGTGTTGCTACATGATGAAGCATGGGTTAAAAACTTTTTAAATATTTTGAAATTAAAGAAAATATGTACAGTGGACGCTTAGGTTGCAAACTCGATCTGTGCGGGAGGCGCGTTCGCAACCCGCAGCGTCCGCAGCGCCGCATCTGCGCACATGCGGGTTGCGATTCGGCTCTTCTGCACATGCGCGAGCACCGAAACCCGGAAGTAACCCATTGCGGTACTTCCGGGTTCGGTGCGGATCACAACCCGAAACGCGTAACCCGCAGCATTCATAACATGAGGTATGACTGTAATCCTGGCAATATACGGTACTTCTCTGGGGGTTGGATATTAGTGGCTTTTTGTTTTTGTTCATTCCTTCTCTAGATATAGAAAGTGCAGGATGTATAGGAAAGAATATAGGATATATAGGACCATTTAGCAAAAACAAGTACACATTTTTACATGCAGCTACATGTGTATTTTTCATTCAGTGTAAGAAATTACTTATAAAACTTGATTAACGTAGAACTTCCATTGTAAATTAACAGTATAATCTTTTGGGTAATCAAGTAGCTTACTAAGAGGTAACTGATGAATTGAAAACATCTTTTATCATAATAGCTGACAGGAATTTCTAGAAATGACTGAGAGAAAAATGTTACTTTTATATTTTAAAGTTTCTAGTATATACCTACACCATGCACTGCCATGATTTTCAATGTAAAAACATGTTTACAAAGTAGCAAAGATGTGTTCACCTGTCTCCACCTTTTCAAAATTATATTAGTTTTCAGTTTATTCAGAACATAATCAGGAACTAAACTTAATTATGAAAAATTCTATTTAAAACATTTCTCTTCTAGTGTTATACAACACGTGGATTGGAACTCTCCAGAGTGACGGTAGTCAATCCTTCACTTCATGTCATCTATGACACGTTTGTTAAGCCTGATAATGAAATAATAGATTTTAATAATAGGTATGTGTCTTAGTCAAATACTAAAACATCAAGTGTTTGAAGATAAGTAACTGTGTTTGCACTCAACAGTAAACCAGAAATCCTGAGAATAGGTCAGACTCTGCATGAGCTACATGTGAATGCAATAGAGTCCTTTGCATTTGCTTCACTCCTCCCTTTGTGTGAGCAGCTGAACCCAGGTATAATTAATTGTTTCAAATCAACCCAAGATATTAAGCATACCTTAAAGCGTAGCTTCCTAAGTGTAATGTCAAATGGCTTCAAATCAAGCTAGGTTATGAAGCTGTGTTTGGCTTAATATCTTCAGTTGTTTTGAAGCCACAAATTATAATTCTAATCTTCACATGTAAATGATAAGCTATGATTTAAGTGCTGAAACCCAACTTTGATCAGCTGCATGCATAAAAGGGAGAAGGAGGAGGCTGTCCTTGTGCATAACTTGGCTCATTAAGACAGGATTTTTTATAAGCATTGCATGTGAATGCTGTCAGTGATGTATAACCCATGGGCTACTTGTATAGGGTCACTGCTTTTTGCTGTAGTATTTCTATAAGAAGAGCTCTGGAGTTAGTTACTTATTATTATTATTTAATTGAATTTTATAAGTAATAATTAAATGTGTAGGTAAAATATGTGCAAAATACCAGCAGAGAATAGGATTCAGACAAATAATAAGACAGATAATGTTATTACTTTGACATGGTCTGATTCCTTCCCCAAATTTTTCATTCCAAAAGGAAAATAAAAATTCTTCAGTTGTATCAGTTGTGGGATAAGTGAATCTGGTATTTCTAAAACATTCATGTCTCCCTATGTCTCCTTTGACTCTAATTGAACATTCATATTGTTTTACTTCCCTTGACACTCTGATTTGCTTTAGGTTTTCTGGAGTGACGGCAGAAGACCTGAAGAGTACTGTAACATCAATTCGGGATGTGCAGGCAATATTGTTAAATTTGTTTAGTGCAGACACAATTTTAATTGGACACAGTTTAGAGAGTGATTTGTTTGCTCTTAAGGTAAATTATACAGGATGACAATATATTTAAAATGATTTGAAATGTTTTTCTTAAAACTTGTTAAGGTTTAACTTCAGTGTACTTTCTACTACTGCACACAGAAGTGCCCTGCTGGATTTATACCATCTAGTGCTGCATTCTGTTTCCCACAGTGATTAACCCACTGCCTCTGGGAAGCCCAGAGACAGAACATGAGGACAACAACTCCCTCCTTTGCGGGTCCAGGTTCACTGGTGTGTGGGTGAGGGATAGATCTAACATGAATTGCAATAAAACAGGATAGCAGTATTGGAATTTAAAGAAGCCACAACTTTATTGATTGCAGATTTCAGCAGGTTTTGGCACTAGTTGTGTATCCTGAAATTGACCAACCCAACTGCTAGTTGATGATTGGCAGAGTTGATCAAGGTTAAGGGTCACCCTATGACATGCATCAAATCAGGGAAATCCCCAAGACCACCATTTGCAGTGCTATGTCCCATCAACTCCCAAGCTGGAGGTCTGAACAAGAAGTACCTCTCCCATTAAGGGGGCACCCTGAAACTGCAGAGCCCACCCACCAGCCACTTATATTTAGGATCCAACCCAATTAAGTCTGTAGGCAAATTCTTCCCTGACCCCAAAGATGACTACCCGAGAACTTTCATAGCAAGGTGCCCTATAGGGGCCTGCCTGCTTACCCTCAGGAAAGGATAGGCAGGGAATCTGAAGAGAACTGAGGCCGAAGCTTGGGCGTGGCTGGCTTTTACCGGTATATCTAGGGAGCAGACCAGAGGGAAGACTAGCACTACTGCTGTGCTAGACCACAACTGCTACTTGCCACCATTCGGAGGTAAGTGGGCTTTGTTGTTCCCCAGCAACTGATATTCATAAGCACACTGCCTCTAGTCCTAGAGGTGGCATGCAGGCATACAGTCATCTTGGATAATAGCCATTGATTGGTGGCTGTATACTTGATGAATTTGACTAATTTTTAAAATAAGCAAAGCTAGTCATCATCACAGTATATTGTTGCAGCAAATTCCATTGTTTAACTATGCTCAGAAAGAACTGCTATGGTAAAAATGTTACAGAGAACGGGAGGATGGGTTTTGTAGCTTGCTAGCCAGGAAAGAGACTAGGATGCGTAGTATGAGGCCTTTTATAGCCTTCCCCCAAATCTAGTTTCCAAATCCCATATTGGGCCTAAATCCAAACCATTGTGAGAGTACCTTGCCCTCTCGCCCTCAGACTGGCCAGGGCTTCCCAGCCATTGCATGCTATGCTACTGGAGAGACATCAGAATAGTGCCACATGGTAGCTGCAGCCTTTTCGCCACTTCCCAATGGCATTGCTGTGGCTCAGAGGGCCCTATGTGAAAAAGTTAATGTGAAATGGTACCAGAATTATAAAAGCTTTAACTGAAGTAATAGTGTGTTTTTTAACTGCAAGAATATTTTGGGAGGCGACACACAATCCAGTTTGAAGTGTCACTGAATCATCCAGCTTTGTTTCTTTTCCAGCTGTTTCATAATAAGATTGTGGATACATCAGTAGTTTTTCCTCATCGTTTAGGCCTGCCTCATAAGAGAGCACTTAGAAATCTAATGGCTGATTATCTCCAAAGAATTATTCAAGATGATGGTAAGACCTGGCGAAAATGACAGTGTATTTTACAGTTAATGGAGGAGAACCAAGAAGCAAGCAATACCTATGTTGTCACTCAGACTTTCCAGTTCGATCCAGGATTCCCAAAATAAGGGTTGGATTGGTCATGTGCCTTGTTTGATCACTGGAAGCTTGAGTGTGTGAACTGACTGCATTGAAAATTACTGTCTATGAGGTGATATTGAATGACATGAAAGTTCTCCCTGTGGTGTCAGATCTGTGGTGGCCTATTCACATACGCTGATCATTTCTCAATTGCTTTTAAGTTATGAGCATGTGTATCTAAGAATCAGCTGTAAGTTCACAAGAATTGAATAGTATGGGCTGCATATTAGAAGAGGTTCACAAGTTGTCCTCTTTTCCTTAATTCAAGAAACAAGTGGCATGTGCCTTCCCCAGGTATCATTAAAACTAATCACGCAGATACTACACATTTTAACCTTGGCCAAAGGCATGCTGTAGCAGAGGGTAAGTTAGCTGGTTTCCTCTTGCCCCTTTTGGAACCCTAGGCAAGATATTCAAAGCCTATCTAGCGCTTGTTTTACGGGCTATGCTATTTTTTAGTATTAGGGCGTGAAGGGTATTTTGCTGCAGAAACCAATTCTTATGAACTGACAGGCTCCAATAATACATAAAGTTCTAAATAGTGAATAATCTGCTGTTCTGTTATATGTTCGGGCATAGCCTTGCATGCAATTGCTTATACAAAAAATCTAGAAGTGATGTTGCATTAAAATTTGTACTACCTGTTTCTTGCATCTGTAAACTTTCCTTTGCTTTTCCTTACAAAGCTAATATTTTGGAGGGACAGAAGGGGTCTGAGTGCTTCAAGTGCCAGCAGTATCAGCTGCCAGTTGGCAGCTTTTGATCTAGTTGAACATAGGTCCTATTCTGTGACGGATCTAGATCATATTGTAGTGTGACTGAAATCTGAAACCTTGAAACCTATTCTAGTTTCTTCTGTGACACTGACTTTTTTTCTATACTAATTATCCACCCTCAATACAGTTAGGCTGTGTACGCGTTTGAAATAACAATAATAATTTTATTATTTATACCCCACCCATCTGGCTGCACATTCTTTCCCTCAAATAATTATGGGCACTGTACTTTACCTCTCCCAGAGTTACAGCTCCAAACATCAAACTATAGTGCCCAGAATTCTTGGAGGGAAAGAATGTGCTTTGAGGAGATACTGGATTGCTAAGGCAGTTTGTACACTATCTTTAAGATAATTTTTTAACTTACTCTTTTAATAGGGTGATTTTGGAAACAAATGCAAATACTTGAGTTTATTAGTACAACCATTAATGTTAAATATTCAGTGCCAACTTTCTAATCTTTTAAACACTATGCATATTCATGAGTGTTATTTTTTTCTAGTTGGTGGTCATGACTGTAGTGAAGATGCAACTGCTTGTATGGAACTTATGCTTTGGAAAGTAAAAGAGGATACTAAAGGCAGAAGATATTAATGCTTTGCAACAATAGCCTTTCTTCATCATTGCCTAGTGAAAGACAGTTTTCTGCCTGTTATTGTCCTAATTCAAAAGAGTACTGCAATAAGTATATGCACTAGTTAGTTTTGCTGGAAGTTTGGGTTAATGTTATTCATGATTATGATATTTTTGTTCAATATAATATTAGAGTTGATTATAGGAGCTTTGTGCTACTGGTAGTCAGAATTGTTAATGTAAACTGAAAATTTTCCAATTTTGGCAGTTTGGAAAAAATACTGTACTTATTTTCCTTTTATGAAACTTCTGTGTGTCCTAAGCAAAAAAGTTGTTTTCTGGCTGTCACTGTCTGTGGAAATAAAAACTCAAAAAAGCTGATATAAATAAAACAAATGTTAAACACTATCCAGTCTATTCATTTGGCTAGCAGATCTCTCTAGCACTTGCATAGGTGGCCATTGGTAAGCAATTTGTCACTGTTTTATGGCTTTGATCTATTTGTTAATCTTATGGAACAAAGTAAGTTAAATTGCAAATAGAGATTAAAGGCAGCAGTGAAAATGTAATTTTTATTTTTAAATAGAGTCAAAGGGTGTCCATTACTGAAATTTCTGTCAAGTCCATGTTCCAGTTCTCAGTTGTATTTATCAGCTTGAGATGAGCATACAGCACTACTTAAAAGATTTAGCTAGTTAGTCCAGTGGGCCTAGGAGAACAACACTGGATCATCCAAGCAGGATTGGAGCAAGTCTCTTTTACTAACTTTTAGGAAGAATCTAAAAACATTCCTGTTCACCCCATATATTTAATGGCTAGAAGGTCTGTTAAAGGCCAATCCTGAAATAACCTATGATTCTTTTAAAGCAGTTTTAAACTGTTTTTAGAAGTTTAAATGGTGTTTTCTTACTTGTGTATGCCACGCTGGACTCCAGGAGGAGGGACATGATATAAATTTGATAAGAAAATAAGCAAATATACAATATTTGAGAAGATGGGTGCAGAAAGAACACCGCATACTGCGACACAGATATACATGACAAATCACCGCCTCCTTTACATTCCTACCGTGTTTTGCTTGCAGTGGCTCACAGGATTGGCGGAGGTTAAATATGCAGTGTGACTATATTGCTTGCAATAAATTCCAACATTATAGGGGGAAAATACATAAGTCTATGAAATGTAAAATGTATTTATTTCAGTCACTTTCTCTTTCCAAAAAGTGTATGACAAAAGATTTATATAGATATATATAGTGCACATGCACACAATACACATAAACACACAAACATACCTATGTACACACATACATACACATTCCTACAGCATACTGATTCAGGACTCACTCAAAAAGTGTATATAGCTAAGAAGATATTGTACAGAAAGCGTTCTACGCAGTTTTGTACATCAGCACATTTCATCTTCGAGGTTGCTCAAAATGATAAATAACTGAAGATTTTCCATCTCAAGCAGCTTCTTCAGCAGAACAGTCAATGCCTGCATAGGTAAACTTCTCATACAGGGTTGTATTCACATAAGTCTGGAATTACAATTAAGAATAGGCTCAGAATATTTTCTCTTTGCCCTCAGCAGCACATAGAAATTTTCTCTGTTGCAGATAACATCCAGCTCCCAAGCCCAAATCATGTCCTTTTATCCCTAATGCATCACAAAGAGCTGCACTGGTCACAGGACTTAAGAACAGTTTTATGCTACCAGTTTATGCCAGAACTGCAGGACCTTCAGCTGTTGTTTGGTTGCATCAACTCTGATTGTGGACTACAACAACAATTGTCGGGTGACAGGTATCCTAGCCCTAGTTGATGCCTTTTCTTTCTCTTAAAAAAGCAAACCTATTTTTAAAAAATACTGTTGATGCTCCTGCTGATCAGGCCCTCCTATGTCAGGACATAACCTATTAGCTGAAGACCAATGGTTAGACCACCTGACAAAAGTCTCCTTTAGAACCTGCTGATGTACAGCAACTCCTAGGTACAGTCATAGTCGAATGGAATGGAATGGAATCCAAAAACCAAGGCGCAGCTCCCGATTGGCTGCAGGAGCTTCCTGCACTCAACTGGAAGCCACTTCAGACATTCGGGTTCCAAAAAATGTTCGCAAACTAGAACACTCACCTCTGGGCTTGCAGTGTTCGAGAGCCAACATTTTGAGTCGCAAGGCATTCAACAACCAAGGTATGACTGTACACCCAAATAACTACCTAATCACATTTTATGTGAAGAATCGTGAATATGGTCAAACATGTGCAAAGTTCTCACATGGTACAGGAGCTGACCAGAGGGGAATGATTTTCAGGCCAACCAAGCAAACTCATGAGCTGGGGAGCTGAGTAATGCATTTTTGACCCCAACCTGACAACCATGATCATCTTTTACCTTTCTTTCTTCCAACATTCTGTTCAGTGATACGAGTATTAGGGCAAATGATGGCCTCTCATAAGGTTTTTCTCTCCAGCATTGTCTCATTAGGTCATAACTGAATAATAAGAAGAAGAAGGTCATTATAGCACTTGAATCTCTACAAATGCCCAACAAGTAGCCCAAAATTTAAAAACGGGAGGCGATGACTATGTGTGAGATAGCATGATAGCAAAAAGCAGAAAAGTCAGGCTTTCCAATGTCCCTGGAGTAGAAACACAAATGGCAAGAGGTTGTGGGAGGTTTTCCTCAACAAACGGTCTTGTTATTAAAAGAAGATGTAAAAAACCCCCCTCACAATTCATTTCAACAGGGCTTAAAGCAAGAGAAACAGCAGGTCAGGTGTGTGTAGGGAAAGGAGCGAAGTTTTCTCTTGACCTTAGTGAGACATCATCAAAACAGCAAACCGTTTCTTACACTATCAATTTTATAGAGCCAATGGACAGATGAAATTGTGGTTTCTGCTCCAGGGTAATCACTCTAGAACGTCCAACTTCTTTCATGGTTAGCAACTTCCTTCTGCTTGCCAAACTAAATTGGTCAAAGTATAATTAATTCTAGGAGCCATCTCCTAACTTACCAGAAGAAAACTGCCCCATATTCAACACCCATCAATGGACAGATGCATTTTCTAAGAGGTCGTCGGCCAAAGAGGCCATAGGGGAAAGGGCATTGAGTGAGATGGAGTTACTTACACCTCATCATCGCAGTTGAGAGGCTTCTCCAGTCGGTACCCTTGGGGCAGTTTCTCATACAGCTCTGCACAAGTCATCCCGCAATATGGTGTCCCACCTAGAACAGAAGATTCAACAGGTCAGTGTCCAAAGGATGCTTCTTTGCTGTTGTTGCTGCTTGTACTAAAAAAAATGACCGTGAGTTGATGATTACCTTCTGGAAGCAAGAGGCTAAATCACTAATACTGTATTGGCCCGAATATAAGCCGCACCCGAATATAAGCCACACCTTTAAAATTGGAGGGGGGGGGAGAGAAAAAAAGAAAAAATACCCGAATATAAGTTGCTCCATTTCTCGCAGCTCCTGGCTGCATACTTGGGGGGGGGGAGCAGGGGGAGCCGCGCTGTGTTGCCGTCGGCCTTTCCCCTTCCTCGCTCTCTCCCTTCCTGGCCTTGGGGGAGAGGACGGGGGGGGGGGCTATGCACAGGGTGGGTGCTGCTTTGCCGCGCTCCTGGCGCTGTTTGCCCCGCGCTCCTGGCTCCTGTAAGGTCGCGAATATAAGCCGCACTTTTTAACTTTTCACAGTCGGAATTTGGGGGGAAAGTGAGGCTTATATTCAGGCCAATACGGTATTATCAGCAAGTGAATCCATGACAGTTCATTAGCCTAGGCAAGGTCTAAACAACTGTTGCACCAAGCCCAGTAGCCATGTATGAAGGATTGCCAGTATTTGGTAAAAATACTATATGTAGTTGTGGGTTAAGCCAACCAGGGCCACCCAGTAGCTTCAGGACTGAGCAAATAAAACACTTTGCACAATACATAATCTGCTTACAGAACTCCTTGCCCCCCAGAGATGGTGATTGGTACTGAGGTTTGATGGATTTGAATTATGACTGATTTGTATCATTGGATATTATACTTTGTCAATCACATATGGCTGAGAGCTCTCACAAAAGCCTTTAGCTGCGTTATTAAGAATTTATATAGTGCTCACAGACTTCTTAGTGGTTTACAAGTATAAAAACCAATTACACAAACATTATGAAAGGCCATAATTAAAACAATAATATAACACAGCAATTAAAACAGGAGAGACTCAGGTAGAGAGATCCAGGGAGCGCCTGTCTAAACAGGTGTGTCTTCAAAAGCTAACGATGCCAATACAGTTGGGGCTTCTTGCATTTTGGCACAATAAAGTTCCACCCTTTCAAACATACCAAGACCTGCTGGCTTTCATAGTGAAGCGGTCAATCAATGCCAATGAGCGATTCTAGCTGACTTGATCCTCCATGTTCAAAGGCAGTGTATCTTTAAAGAATAGTTGCTGGATATAAGCTAAGAAATTACAGCAATGGACAAAATGGACCCTTGGTCTGATCCAGCTATGCTGTTCTCATATTCTTAACCAAAATAATAATGCTAAAAGCACACACATTACTTACCTAAGCTAACTATTTCCCATAATAGGACGCCATATGACCACCTATGAAAAGAATAAAAAGAAAAGATGTAACAATCGTACAGTGGTACCTTGGTTTGCATACGTTTTGGATTACGAACACATCAAACCCGGAAGTGCATGTCCCGGTTTGCAACCTTTTTTTGGATTAGAACCCATATTTTTGTCAGCAAATACCCTGCCTGGGGCAGTTTGTGAGACTGCCCCAAAGCCAGAGCAAAGCCGTGTGCGCACATCCCCGGCTACAGAGAGTCCGGTGGCGCTGTCATATGTGATCGTTCCCAGAATGAAGAACAACACACACAGGCCATAAATAAGGCTAAACTATTTATTGTAGGAATAGTGCAGAGAGAATCTCTGCTGCCAGCTCAATAGGACAGAGCTGCCATAAAGCCGTCTGTCCGGCATCAGGTCTAGCCTCATGGCTTAGTGAGACAGGCAAATGTCAGTTCATCCAAGCTGCAGCTGTTTTTTGCTCGGCTTGGACAAAAATCATAACAATTTTACAGCAAGACGGCATTGTTTTGAGATGATGGCATACACCTTTCTGATTGGGGAAATGATATCTGGTTGGCCGACATAACAGAGGGCGTGAGGTATTGGTTGCACTTGTGAGGGTATTTGGCAGGAGCCTTTGGCCTCCTGTGATGGTCAGGCATTGGGTGACCTCATGTCGGGGGAGGGGAGGGGAGGCCATTGCCAGCCCCTCCAAGCTTAAGGGTATTCCATTAAAGGAATCCGTGGGTTTGGATCTCGTCTGAAGCCCGGGGTGGGGCTAGGGCCATGCCACGACCCCAGCCGGAACCCAGGGGGAGCTCGAGTTGGTCTACATCGACGGGGCTCCCCCTATTGATGGTTCACCCTTACCAGACTTCCTGCGCTGCAGGCAGGAGTCAGATATAGTCTGGTCTATCCAATGCCTAAACCAATTACCGCTCACATTCTGTAACCAATAAAGTTGTGGCCAAAATTTGCCCAATAACATTAACCATATATTCTGTGTCCTGGTGTCTTTATTCATCTTTGAGGGGGTGGTTGCGGGGTCTCAACACGCAACAGGATGCTGGACTAGAGAGGTCTTTAGCCTGATCCCATCTGATGTTCTGGCGGTTCCCTCACTGTGAGAAGCAAAGCTACAGGGAACCAGGCAGAGGGCCTTCTCGGTAGTGGCGCCCGCCCTGTGGAACGCCCTCCCAGCAGAGGTTAAAGTGATAAACAACTATCCTACATTCAGAAAATACCTCAAGGCAGCCCTATTTAGGGAAGTTTTTAACCTGTGATATTTTAATGTATTTTAATATCTGTTGGAGGCCGCCCAGAGTGGCTGGGGAGACCCGGCCAGATGGGCGGGGTACAAATAAAAGAATTATTATTATTATTATTATTATTATTATTATTATTATTATTATTATTCTTTTCTCCATTTACCCTCTTGTTCTTATTATCTGCCTCTTTGTGTGTGTGTGTGGCTAACTACAATCCAAGGAAACGGCCTACAGTAAAGAGAAAGCTCAGTATCGTTACAAATCTATTTATGAATTTTTACCCCACCTTTCCAATGCATCTGCATTCCTGAAGGTCACTTTAAATCGCAGCAGCACAGTCAGAAACTACATAAACAGAGTCACTTACACATCGCTGTTTGAGGTATACACGCTGTAATTTAGGGACTCAATCGCCATCCATCGGACTGGAAGCCTTCCCTAAAACAATGAGTTTAGAATGGTGTTACAGCCTCTCACAACAGTTCTGTTCTAACGCATTACCAGAATTAACCCAGAACAGCTTTCCCCTTCATTTCGATAGTTAGACCTCTTTGTAAGCAGCCCTTCGCAGACTGGCTCCCTGCCCTTAAATTGATGAATACCTCTCCCCATGTATGTTGTCTGTTCTTTTGTTGTTGTTCCCCCACGCTCAAGAGAACCAGGGATGCATCTAGGGTGGCGAGGGTTTTCAAATCTGTACATTATGAAGTTTGCACTTTGATCTTGCTCCTGGACTGATGAACTCTGAGGTTTATGGAAATGCAAAACTCATCTCAATTTTTGTCCCTTGTAGCAGCTGGTTCTCCAACCCTTAATGGGTGGAATCTACAAATAACAAAAGCTGAAAACTTCCCCCTTAATCTGTCTAATGTCCCAGTCCTAAACAATTAGACTTTAGGGCTAAGTCCCAGTGGTTTCAATAGGGCTGTGGCCTTTGTAGGAAGCTCCATTTTAAATTTCTGCTGCTTCTGAAGAGGAATTTCATTTTTTTACAGGTAATATCAAAGGGCAGTTGCTACCTCTGCACAAGAAACATAGCTGACAAATTTATTTTGGTCTTTCTTACCATTGTCTTTTTAACATAAACCTCTTGGCCTCTAGACAGTCCAAAATCGGCTATTTTTGCAACATAGTTTTCTCCAACCAAGATGTTCCTTGCTGCCAGATCCCGGTGGATAAACTAACGGAAACAAAAACATTGTTGCTTTTTCTCTCTCTTCCCAAAATAGAAAATGCTTGTCCTATCTTTCCGATGCCTTTGCATCACACATTGCAAAGGCTTATTGCAACTTAAGCCCTGTGCACACTTCACGGGGTTTTGGCTGGTCATTATTAGGTCGCAGAACCTGTAGCCCTCCCAATATTGCTGAACTCCAACTGCCACCAGCCCTAGACAGCTTGGCCAATGGTCAGGGATGATGAGAGGTGTGGTTGTTGTAGGGCAGGTGTCAGGGGAGCTGGGCTGCATCCCCCATGTGGTCGTGCGAAATAAGAGTCCAATCCATCAAGCTTTTGAAGGCTTTAATCTAAACTAATTGCTTTACAAGCGGAGCAGATCGTAAACCTGCTCATCCATCATCATCAGATTCCGAAACTGGTTTCCTTCTGTTTTCCCGCCAGGAAGCCCATCGGGGAAAGCGGAAGCACTTTGTCCTCCTCTTTTTCCATTCCCCCTTTTCGTAACGAGGTCTCTGACTGCTTGGCTGGGGCCTCTCCACCGCCCCTCCCTCTCCACTGCTTTTTCCCGAATGGGAAGTGGATGAATCAGTCTTCAAGATCGGGGGCTGCTCTCGATAACTGCTTAACGCTGGACTGGAGGAGGGATGCAGCCCCCTGACAGCAGGCATAGGCAAACTCAGCCCTCCAGATGTTTTGAGACTACAATTCCCATCATCCCTGACCACTGGTCCTGTTAGCTAGGGATCATGGGAGTTGTAGTCCCAAAACATCTTTAAATAACAAGCAACCATTTTAATAATATTTGCAATGTAGATAATAAGTGTAGATTTATAGTGCTTGTATGCATTTGCACAGAATTCTCAATCTCTACTGGTAGATAAGGATAAATAAATGTAGCATTCTATGTATTCATTGCATCCAAAAAACAAAATGACATTTTGACAGGCCAAAATGTTGATAATTATATTGGTGATGTAGAAGTCTCAAAGCGGCTAGGTCTATTTCGGGAAAGTTAGCAAAAATGCCCTGTAGCCAGATGTCTGACACAGAAGCCTTCCAGCATCCTTCCATCTCAAGCAACGAAGAAGAAGAAGAAGAGTTTGGATTTGATATCCCGCTTTATCACTACCCGAAGGAGTCTCAAAGCGGCTAACAATCTCCTTTCCCTTCCTCCCCCACAACAAACACTCTGTGAGGTGAGTGAGGCTGAGAGACTTCAAGGAAGTGTGACTAGCCCAAGGTCACCCAGCAGCTGCATGTGGAGGAGCAGGGAAGCGAACCCGGTCCCCCAGATTACAAGTCCACCACCGCTCTTAACCACTACACCAAACTTGTATTAGCAAAATGAAACAAAACAGCCTACCTGTTTTTGGCTCAGGTAGTCCATCCCTCGGGCCACATCAGCTGCAAAGTGCAGTAGCTGCTGCGAGGAGAGTGTGGAGGCTGTGCTGTTGGCAATGGCAAAGGCTGGGTCGGTCTCTAAGACCCTGCTCTTCCGCAAGAAGTCTAGCAGGTTTCCGTGGGGAGCATATTCAATAGCGAGGTAGAGGTACCCTGGCATAAAAGAGCGAGGAGTTCAGAGAGCCTGTGCGAAAAAATGTTGGCCTTCCAAATTTAGGAGTCTTGGGGGCAGGGCTTCTTGAAGGGTTTGGGGGCCCCAGAGCATTTGCCCCCTACTCACCCCAGCCCCAAATGAAGCTGACCAAAGATTGTCAGTTCTCTCTATGCTATCCCTGCAGAATGTAAGGCCCTAATGCAAATCCTCTCCTATCCACAACTTCTCTTGCCTTCGGTGTTTCCAATACAGTGGTACCTCGGTTTTCGAACAACTTGGAACCCGAACGCTGCAAAACGGAAGTAGGTGTTCCAGTTTTCAAACTTTTTTCCGGAAGCTGAACGTGCTCCGTTTTGAGTCGTGAGCTTCCGTTTTTACTGTTGCGCTGCTAATTTGCATCCCCCCATTGTAATTCAAGCCTTCCATTTCTGATTGCAGTGTTCAGAGGTGATATTTGGAGCTTATATCTGGTGCTTTTGTTTTTGCTATTTACTTTGTGTTTTTTGTTTTTGAGGCTTTTTCGGTTAATTTGTTTCTGTGACTGTGTGGAACCCAGTTCAGCTACTGATTGATGGATTGATTGTGTGACTGTGGAAATGGATAAAAGGCCCCCATCCAAACAATGACTATCATCAGTGCAGGAAAGAAACTTTTTAAATTTACATTTTTATCATCTACAATACCGTTTTATTTATTTTATAGTAAAGTACATTGATTATTGCTTTCATTTTATGGATCAATGGTCTCATTAAATAGTAAAATTCATGTTAAATTGCTGTTTTAGGGGTTGTTGTTAAAAGTCTGGAACGGATTAATCCGTTTTGCATTACTTTCTATGGGAAAGCACACCTTGGTTTTGGAACGCTTTGGTTTTGGAACAGACTTCCGGAATGGATTAAGTTTTTATTGTCTCGTATGTTGAAAACTCTGAACAAAACTGAAAAAGAAAAGCATGGTACCTCGGTGTTCGCATGCTCCCAAAAGGTTTATGATGTTTGGATGATGTCCAAGTTTACAAAGTACTTCCAGTTCCCCAGCAAAATCTCTGTGATCATCCTTGGAGGCATATTCTGCAAATTAAAAAAGAAAGTGCTGTACATCAGTTACTCCTACAGTGATGACCATGCATTTAATTAATGCCCTTGATGAAATGGGCTTTAGTCCACAAAACCTGTCAGGTTCTCTTATCGGTTGTTCAATAGAAATGCCAGAGCCATTTGTCTTTTATTCAGTGCCAAGCTATTTACAGTGCAGAGCTCAGTCTTATCATGTCTGCTCAGTCACTAGCAGAATCCAGAAGTGCCTCCCTCCTGTTTTGGCGCCAACACCAAAGTTTCGGCATCCTAAATTGCCGCCTTCTCCTCCTACGTGATATCTGCGCCGGAACTGACGCCTCTCCCTCCGAGCGAGTCTGCTGGGTGGTGCCAGGTCTCCCAGTAACTCCCTGGACACCTGGCACTCCCTGGCTCCCACTCACTAACTGCTCCTCCCCCGAAGAGGGGCTGGCAGATTCACTCGAAGATGAATCTGTTGTTAACACAGGCTGTGGCTCTCTATAAACACTCAGAGCTGGACAGGCAGGGGCTGGCAGATCCCTGATAAAACCGTACGTCATAATAATTTTAATTTTTTTTAAATGTGCTTCCAGGTGAGATTTGGTCACATGCCCAGAAGTTCAGGTTAGCCCTCTTGCACAATAACCCCTCTCCCCGAGTGGACTTCCTACAGTAAGGAAAGTGATGGGGAAGATTCGCTAGAAAGTGTGGGATAAGAACTGTTTGACGCTGGGCTCATCCACAGTCTCCCTTGATCCTCCTTGTATGTTACTTGCACCTTCCATTTTTTGAGGGGAGAACCATATGATGTTCCTGCTGGAAAGGTGTCATGTTGATTTTTCTTAAGTTTAAATTTGCTTTCCCATTAACGATGGACGAAACATATTTGGAAAATGCGGATTTTCAGCTGTTGGCGAGCCCGCTATGTCAAACAATATCCCCCACAGACAGAAAGAGGACTTTGAATAATAAAAAGGTGGGGTAAAGGTTTAATGCCCACTTTTTAAGCTTTGTGTATAGATTTTTACGTTAGTTTAACTTTTAAAAACTCACTTGTATTAAGATGAACAAGCTCTAAAAAATGGATTATTAAGATTATAAGGGTGGGCGTGAACAAGCATTAAACAATGAGACGGAGAGGGGGAGGGGAGGGAAATCAAGCAAAAATTATGGTTTAGATTTTTTTATTGTGATGGTTTCGTTTCTCTTCGTTTTTTTCATTTTCTTTATATATTGTTGTTTTATGTTTATTTTTGATGTTATCTTTTTGGAAAATTAATAAATTGTCATAAAAAACAAAAACAAAACCAGGTCCTGACCCTACTGCTTCTCTGCAAATTCCCACTTTTTGTAAAAAAAGAACTGCGTCCAGGCTCTGTTACATGCTTTTGCATATTATACGGCTAGTCCATTAAGCCAACATTTAAATCAAATCAAATATTATTTATTGCATTAGCCATATGGCCATAGCACACAATGAAAAACCAGGCGGAAACCCGCCACAAACGTACACAAAATACAACAGATACACCCTGCACCCTTTGCACAAATACATCTAAAATCTTTAGGTATAAAATCATACTGAGTGAAACAAATAAAACAAGAAGCGGTAACGGGGCATGTCAACAGTGGCTATATCAGGAAGTTACCGTATTTTTCGCTCCATAATGCGCACCGGACCATAACGCGCACCTAGGTTTTTGAGGAGGAAAGGGGGAAAGCCCCCCTTTTTGAGGATCAGTTCAAAGTTGTACATCTTCTTTTGGAAGAAGAAAAGCCCCATTTGCAAAAGGATCAGCTCAAAGTTGTGCTGCTGTTTTTGCAAAGGAGAAAAGAAAGGGCTTTGAGCTGATCCTTTTACAACTGGGGCTTTTCTTTGCAAAGAAAAGCCCCAGTTGCAAAAGGATCAGCTCAAAGCCCTTTCTACAGTTTCCAAACAGATAATCTAATCAGCCAGTCACATGTCGCTGGGGAAACCAACAGCCTCCTCTGCAGGAGGACCTTATCTCTCTTCCCGATCTCTTTCTCTCTGCAGCGACCTTATCTCTCTTCCCAATCTCTTGCTGATCAGCTGTAAAGCGGCAGCCTTTCAACACCCCCTTCTCTCTTTGTAAAAGAAAAAGCTCGATCTTCTTTTGGTCCCTGGGCAATTCAGCTCCAGGGACCATGCATTCGCTCCATAACGCGCACAGACTTTCCCCCTTCCTTTTTAGAAGGAAAAAAATGTGCGTTATGGAGCAAAAAATACGGTACATAGGACCAGGTCTAGGGCAAGTTAGCCGAAGAGGTGGCCCTGAGTTTCAGTGCCTGTAAAATGTAGATAGCCACTCCGCGTGTGACCAGAGGGTTGGCATCTACCAATAGGTATTTCATGCGGTCGTCATCCCGGGCGATGGTCAGCGGGATTAGAAGGAAGAGCCTGGGTCTAACAGTAGCATATAGAGGGCAGTAAAAGAAAAAATGGATAAAGTCCTCTATCTTTCCCTTGTTGCATGGGCAGAGTCGAATCTCCATTTAAAAGACCATGATTCGAGGCCAGGTATCAGCAACCTGCAAATCTCTCCTACAGATTTGCTGCCTTAAGAGGCTCCCGCAAAGACTCACCCTTCATCCTTTTAATGGCCGCGTCCATTCGCAAGCCATCCTTCTTGATTCGTGCTTTGAGAACTTGGCCAAAGTTGCCTTCTCCAATCACATCCTGAAATTTGATGTCATTCCACTCCAGAACTGGGTAGATCGTGGGTTCTGGGCTGTTTTTGGCTTTCCGACTCAAAGTTAGAGTTCCTGAATTGAATTGCACAGCTGGCTCATCTCTCTGGGGGGAAAGTTAGGCAAACACGATTTAGTGGTTGGTACAGAAGGTCGGCGGTTCGAATCCCCGCGACGGGGTGAGCTCCCATTGCTCGGTCCCAGCTCCTGCCAACCTAGCAGTTCGAAAGCACATCAAAGTGCAAGTAGATAAATAGGTACCACTCCGGCAGGAAGGTAAACACCGTTTCCGTGCGCTGCTCTGGTTCGCCAGAAGCGGCTTAGTCATGCTGGCCACATGACCTGGAAGCTATACGCCGGCTCCCTCGGCCAGTAAAGCGAGAAGAGCGCCACAACCCCAGAGTTGTCCGTGACTGGACCTATCGGTCAGGGGTCCATTTACCTTTACCTTTTACAGAAGAAGATAACAACTCAGAACGGAATGCATTAAAAGCATATTTATGTAATCTTGTTGTGAGATGTGGTGTTGTTCTGTGAAGATGAAGTTTCTCTAAAATGAGTTAAAAAAACAACACTTGTATCGGTGTGCAGCAGAATAGGTTTTCCTTGGCTTAAATGCACCCATAAACATATAGTCAATTTAACTGACCGAAGGAAAGTAGGCACAGATTTTCCAGGGGGGATATGAACCTGCATTTCAGGAATACAACTATGGAAATAATCCTGTTATATCTGGTTACTTTTATTATATCTGCATGAATTGGTATAATTCCTCCTAATTTTTACTGGGCGCAGCCCATCCATCTGGTGATCTTTCGGTGGGTTTGGTTTTTTGTAAAGTATCACCACTTAGGGTAACAATCAAGGCTTTAAGTAAGCTATAAGCAAAACCAATTTCAATACAGGAAGAAGAAGAAGAAGAAGAAGAAGAAGAAGAAGAAGAAGAAGAAGAAGAAGAAGAAGAAGAGTTTGGATTTGTTATCCTGCTTTATCACTACTCGAAGGAGTCTCAAAGCGGCTCACATTCTCCTTTCCCTTCCTCCCCCACAACAAACACTCTGTGAGGTGAGTGGGGCTGAGAGACTTCAGAGAGAAGTGTGACTAGCCCAAGGTCACCCAGCAGCTGCATGTGGAGGAGCGGGGAAGCAAACCCTGTTCACCATATTACAAGTCCATCACTCTTAATCACTACACCACATTGGCCTCTGCACCCCAGCAAACAGCATCTGGAAGCACATCGACCCCGAACCTGGATACGCTATTTAGCTAGCAAGACTAATAGCCATCAATAAGACATATTCCCCATGGATTTCTCTAAGCCCCTTTTGAAGAAGAAGAAGAAGAAGAAGAAGAAGAAGAAGAAGAAGAAGAAGAAGAAGAAGAAGAAGAAGTGGAGGAGGAGGAGTTTGGATTTGATATCCCGCTTTATCACTACCCGAAAGAGTCTCCAAGCGGCTCACATTCTCCTTTCCCTTCCTCCCCCACAACAAACACTCTGTGAGGTGAGTGGGGCTGAGAGACTTCAGAGAAGTGGGACTAGCCCAAGGTCACCCAGCAGCTGCATGTGGAGGAGCGGAGACGCGAACCCGGTTCACCAGATTAGTTTTTTTTAAAAAAACATTATATTTTTTGGGTTTTCAACATAACACAATAAACAGAAAAAAATAAAAAAATAATACACTTACACAACTACACAAATACAAACACAAAAACATATCAAATTTGTCTTCATCTTTTCTATACATCTTGTGGGGACTTCCTCACGTCCCCCCCACTGCGCTTCATTGTATACCCTCTTTAGTAATTTCCTCTCATCTTTCTCTCATATCATTTATTACACTTATCCTATTTTTCTTATCCATACAAAGTCTAACTTCATTAAACATTAAACTTCATTAAACATATCTAATATTTGTTTCTAATCTGTATACTATTATTTCTTCCAGCTTTTTTCTATGTTTGAATCGGTTCCCCAGATTAGGAGTCTACTGCTCTTAACCACTACACCACACTGGCTCTCCAGGAATGTTTAGGGGAGGGGAATAATCATTTACCATTTTGGAAGTCCCTTGTCAACAGTCCTGTGTGACACCTTTAAGATTAACCAATTTGAAAGGGGAAATGCCAGTCAAACTGTATTTGAAAGGGGTACTCTTAATCCCTCATTTGCATATCTATCCTCAAGGAAAACCAAGGGACTTACCACCACGTTTTGGAAGGCCTGGGCCATTCGCCGCTGGAAATTTGCACGCTTTAGCTGCAGCATGATGAAAAAGGCTAACAGAATTGTCAGGCAGGTCATCCCTGCGGAGCCCAAGATAGCAATCAGTAGCATTCTCCCTCCTTTGGACTCAAATGGAACTGTGGGAACTATAGGCATTAAAATAAAATAACAAATCAAAAGAAGTTGAATTCAGCACCTCGTCGACAAATACTAGAACCCCAATTTTACAGGCATAAAAACAAAGGCAGGGGAATATTTCTGCAAGCTAAATGAAGCTAGATGCCTTTATCAAACCAGAGGGACTTACTCACATGCTTCCATGGACTTTAGGTTCTCTGGATTGTGGCCTACATTCCATTTTGGCAGAAGTGGGTCCTAACAGCGCATTCACCCTGACAGCATAATTTTCCTGTAGTGCTTTAACTTGTGTTTCCTACTCCCTGTCCTTGTATCCAGTGCTGACAGAGCCCCTCTTCCCAGAGGGGAGGGATTGTGAGCAGGAATCGCTTCTCGGCGCTCGCAGGGGTGTGTGGCTAGGGTCCCTGGAGTCCTGGGCTTGCGTCATGCCCCCCAGCCAGCCAATCCAGCTGCCTGAGGGCTGTGGTTTAGCCGCATTTAAACGGCTTCCTTGTTTGGGTCCTGCTTCCTTGGATCACCCTCCCTCCCTCCCTCTAGGTTTCGCTTCAGCACCTGACCTTGCTAAGGACCTTGGTTGGTCGCCTGTTCAAGGGAATTTTTTCCACTTGGCAGATTGGCACAAGCCACTTGGTTTTTCGCCTAAAGGTAAAGGGACCCCTGACCGTTAGGTCCAGTCGCGGACGACTCTGGGGTTGCGGTGCTCATCTCGCTTTACTGGCCGAGGGAGCCGCAGCTTCCAGGTCATGTGGCCAGCATGACTAAGCCGCTTCTGGCAAACCAGAGCAGCACATGGAAACGCCGTTTACCTTCCCGCCGGAGTGGTACCTATTTATCTACTTGCACTTTGACATGCTTTCAAACTGCTAGGTTGGTTTAGACCACAGCGTCACCCGCGTCCCTACCTTGTAGCAAATTGTCACAGCTTTGTAAGGTTTGGCAGTTAGGCATTGGAAAATGTGTTGTGTGTTGGAGGAGAGGTTGTGTAGGTTGAAAGGTATTCTATTAAAGGAATCCTGTCCGATGCCCAGGTGGTGACTAGGGCCATGGCACGACCCTCCGCTGTCTCTAGGGAAAGCTTCCAGCTGATCTGCATCAACAAGCTCTCCCTACAGGTTGTTATCTCTTGTGTGACTCCCTGCAGAGCGGGCAGGAGTCAAGTAAAGTCTGTTCAGATTCAGTGCCTAAGCCAATACCACTCATATTCTGTAACCGATAAAGTTATGGCCTTTTTTAGCCCATTAACCAAAAATACTTGTGTCCATGTGTCTTATTTCATCACAAAGGTGGGGCCTTGACTCACAATACTCCATTTCCAATTGCCTGCTCTCTAGAAAGCATTGGTACTGAGAGCATAACCGCAGACCACGGGATGCAAAGTTTTATAAAAGCTCTGCAGAGGAGTCTCCCTCCATTCTCATGAGTGAAGTTCTTCTCGCGGGAATTTAGGATCTAGAATTTCCTAATTATACATAAGCCACATACACACAAATTATACATAAGCCACATACACACAAAGGGCAAAACAACCACAGTTATAGCATCATCATGGGAATCCTATCAACCACACAGCATGCATTTTGCAGCTTTTGGAATAAACATGCGTAAACTTGCTTGGTACATGAGATGCTCTGATCTCTGCTAAAACTAACCTTTCATTTCTGGGAGGGTTTTCAGTTCAGCCGAAAGATTATCGCTTGGTCCAACGTTGTTCTGTGCCCTTATCTGAACCACATATTCAGTGTTTGGCTCAAGGCCCTTGAGGTGGTACTGGGTAACGGTAGTGTTTTTTATGGTGACATCGATGTGGTTGTGCTCTGTCTTGCCACGGCCTTTGTAGCTGAGGATGATGGAGGAGATGGAATGCCCCACCGCAGTCGACCAAGAGATGACAGCCGAGGAGTCGGTGACGTTTATAATTGTGAAGTTATCAGGTGCAGGGGGACGTTCTAGCAAAGAAACAAATCAATCAATCAATCAATCAATCAATCAAATCTTTATTACGGTCCAGAGACCCAACAATTCATTACAAAACAATACACAATTTCGACAGCCCGCCTTCAGGTTACACAAGCATTTTGTTCAGGCTTAGGAATAGGGATCATTGGTTCTCGCAACACCGATAGAAACTTCGCCACTGCTAATGTTCTGTTTAGCTTCTGTTTCGCATCACTCTGCGCACCCGCTATGAAAAGTTACGTGGAGTTGTTTTCATCACTCCCAATGAATCAGGATTTGAGCCGGACAGGATGGTCTTGTGAGTTTAAAACTTGGCAACAACAAATAAAATAGTTAGCATAACAGTGCAATTGTATACAATGGCACCTCGGTTCTCGAACGTAATCCGTTCCGGTAGACCGTTCGAGTTCCGAAACATTCGAAAACCGAGGCTCAAAGAGCGGTCTGCAAATGCAATTGAGAAAATAGAAAAACACACAGCGGAAGCCATTCGACTTCTGAGGCGCGTACGAAAATGGAAGCATTTACTTCCGGGTTTTCGGCGTTCGGGTTCTGAAACGTTTGTCAACGGAGGCGTTCAAGAAGAAGAAGAAGAGTTTGGATTTGATATCCCGCTTTATCACTACCCGAAGGAGTCTCCAAGCGGCTCACATTCTCCTTTCCCTTCCTCCCCCACAACAAACCCTCTGTGAGGTGAGTGGGGCTGAGAGACTTCAGAGAAGTGGGACTAGCCCAAGGTCACCCAGCAGCTGCATGTGGAGGAGCGGAGGCGCGAACCCGGTTCCCCAGATTACGAGTCTACCGCTCTTAACCACTACACCACACTGGCTCTCAAGAACAGAGGTACCACTGTACCAGAGTTATAAGTGGGACTTACTTCTAAGGAAGTGTGCGTAGGATTGCAGCCAGGGGTGCTGACTTACATATCCACCCCCATCCCCCAAATGTTTTGCAGGTAAAGTGTTAGCCTGTTTCACATGTGGGCTAATGCAGAATCAGTCTGAAAGAAGCAGTTGTTCCAGGAAAGAAACCAGTTTCTCAGGAAATGCTTTTCAGGGGCAAAAAAATAAAATAAAAATGCAATAGCTCTACATTGTGTGTGGACTATGTAGACAAAAACAAGCGTACCGTCTCCATTGATTCTAGAATAAAATGCTTTGTAGATGCAAGCCCTACTAAGTAATTTTGCGAGCTTCTCTGGGACCTTCTTAAGCTAAAAAAAAAAGAGTTTTTAAAACGCTTTCAATAAATCAGTATCTCTTTAAAAAACAACCAAAAACCCTCCTCCACTGAGGTTTTGGCAATATGCAAAGTTATTTAAGCTGCATTGATTGGTGGATTTAAAAGGCAGGTTAATAATGGACTAAAAGTACCTAAGAATCCTTTAATCAACTGACAGATTTAGAAATTGGGGAACGGTATTGGCCCCGGTGAGGAAATATAATAATGAGCTCCGTGAATCCCTGAAATAAGTTTTCCTGGTGGAAATCAAGATACTTGAAGTGAAGAGAGTGAAATGCCTTTTGCTGCCACTAGGTGTAATCAGGCACTCAGTTATTATGAGATCTCAGGGCGGTTCACAACATAAAAATACAAGGGGGGGGAGGGGAACCACAAAACATACATAAGAAAAACAAAAACAAACCTATGATCTCCCTCTCCCCGCTTCCACAACACATTTTAAATGGGTCTTGGATATAATCAACCCAAGGCCTGGTTGAAGAGGAACAGTGAGCCTCCCAGGGGAGAACATTCCACAAATGGGGAGCCACCACAGAGAAGGCCCCGTTCTCGTGTTGCCACCCTCGGGACCTCAAGAGGAGGAGACACACAAAGAAGGGCCTCAAAGGATGATTTCAGGGTCCAGGGAGGTTTCTATGGAGAGAGGCGCTCCTTGAGGTATGGCGGTCCTGAGCCGTTTGACCTCCCTGACCCATTGACCATTCTGGCTGAGGCGGATGGGAGCTGGAATCCACAACGCCTGGAGCAAAGGAGGTTCCCCAGCCCTGGGGTGGACCATGCCGTGCAAATTACAAATGAGGCCTGCTAGGTCATCCAAAGTGGGCGTCTTAGACTCTCCCTTCACTTACGGTCACTGAAGGTCCAGGCATCCAGGTAGTCGCTCCATTCTCCTTCGGACTTGCTGTTCACGCGGACTCGGCACTTGTAGTGGCGCCTGGGCTCTAGATTGTCAATGACCAAGGCGGACTCGTTTCCCCACAGCCGATGGGTCATGGTGACACCCCCGTTCTTATCATCCACGCTCTTCCATTCCACTTCGAGGTGGACGTCCTCTCCCACCTGCTGGCCCACCGGCTGCCAAGACAAGGTCAGCGCCGTCGTGCCTTTAGGAACGAGGGAGAGGCCCCTTGGCGGAGGGAGGCCTTTGGAGAGTTGTGAGAAGAAATGTTAATGCCTTTGGGACCCTCAGAGCAAAAGAAGAAACTGCCAAGATGATGCCAAGAGTCCTCTGTGGTCCGCCATCTTGTTCCCCACTATGGCCGCCCAGGGGTTTCCGGAAAGCACAGTAGCAAGGTGTGGAGGGCCTCCTCTGTGTCCCTAGCATTTAGCCTCCAGATGTATTTTGCCTCTGAGAGTCCATTGAGCTATCATGGATATTTATTTTTATTTAAGATAACCACCACTACCCACCAGTACCCGGCCTCAGGCCAGTATACCTGAAGGAGCGTCTCCACCCCCATCGTCCACCCCAGACACTGAGGTCCAGCTCCGAGGGCCTTCTGGCGGTTCCCTCCCTGCAAGAAGTGAGGTTACAGGGAACCAGGCAGAGGGCCTTCTCGGTGGTGGCACCCACCCTGTGGAACGCCCTCCCATCAGATGTGAAGGAAATAAACAACCACCTGACTTTTAGAAGACATCTGAAGGCAGCCCTGTTTAGGGAAGTTTTTAATGTTTGATGATTTATTGTGTTTTTAATATTCTGCTGGGAGCCACCCAGAGTGGCTGGGGAAACCCAGCCAGATGGGCGGGGTATGTATGTATGTATGTATGTATGTATGTATAAATAAATAATAATAATAATAATAATAATTAATAATAATTAATAATAATAATTATAATTATAATTATAATCCATTAATTTGTCTAATCCTTCTCAGGCAGGGGAACCTGTGACCCTCCTCATGTCATTGGCCTCCAGCTCCAGCTTTATAGGTCAAAACCAGTTTGACTAGGACACAGTAACAAAGCTTGAGATTGTATACATTGTACTATTTTATGGCTCTAATTCAAATTATTGTTATTTTTACTTTAAAAACACACACCAGTATGCTCAATTTATTGCTTTGAGCTGAATACATTTCCCACATGCAAATGGCTATACACAGTGCTATTTTACTAGAAAAAGCTCACCATGAGCTTTCTCCCTTGTTCTCTTAGAATAGCGGTGGCGGCCACCTGAGAGGTGCCAGAGCTGAGTTCCAGTGAGCTCTGGCTGAAAAAAAGCAACTGGCTATACAGTGGTACCTTGGTTCGCAAACAGAATCCGTTCTGGAAGTCCGTTCAACTTCTGGAACCGTTCGAAAACCAAGGCGCAGCTTCTGATTGGCTGCAGGAGCTTCCTGCACTCAATTCGAAGCCACGGCGGACGTTTGGCTTCCAAAAAACGTTTGCAAACCAGAACACTCACGTCGGGGTTTGCGGAATTCGGAAGCCGATTTGTTCGACAACTAAGCCGTTCGGGAACCAAGGTACCACTCTACATGCGCACAATGTAGCCACAGGTAGTAAGACAGTTGTAAGATAGTGAGCAGGGACACGGGTGGCGCTGTGGTCTAAACCACTGAGCCTAGGGCTTGCCGATCGGAAGGTCGGCGGTTCGAATCCCCACGACGGGGTGAGCTCCCATTGTTTGGTCCCTGCTCCTGCCAACCTAGTAGTTCGAAAGCACGTCAAAGTGCAAGTAGATAAATAGGCACCGCTCCGGCGGGAAGGTAAACGGCGTTTCCATGCGCTGCTCTGGTTCGCCAGAAGCGACTTAGTCATGCCGGCCACATGACACAGAAGCTGTACGCCAGCGCTCAGCTAGTAAAGCGAGATGAGCGCCGCAACCCCAGAGTCGTCCACGACTTGACCTAATGGTCAGGGGTACCTTTACCTTTAAGATAGTGAACACCCCCTTTATGAAAAAGGTCCAAAGACCTTCGTACCAACAGCAGCTGTCGTGAAACTGGCCTCTGGCCCAGGATGCCCGGCGCCCTTTTCTCCTCTGCGAGTCAGCCGGACACAGAAGGAATATTCTGTTTTGGGTTCCAGATCGCTTAACTTCCAGGTCCTTTCAGTGACTGCATTTGAAAGGAGAAACAACAACAACAACAACAACTGAATTACACGCACTGCTAAGTGATAAGGGAAGATAGAGCTGTAAACAAACATACTTCTTTTGCTCAAAGGTTGCATGATGTTTACTGAGGTGCACATGTTCTGGTTGGCTATGTAGTTCTGAGGGAGTTTTCCTCTGTATGTTTGGTCATATGTCTCCCTGCTATGTACAGGGCCTGATCTAAGAAAGACAAAAACTCTTTGCTCCTTTCTTCTCAACTAGGTTGCTCAGTAAAGTATTATTGGGACTTTTCTGTTTGGACTCTGCATTTTAAAGATTTTAATGCTTTGGGGGACAATGGAAAAACCTATTTGCCAGAGGCAGGACTGGAGACACACCACATGCAGCGCCTTTGTGTTGTAATTGTAACCGTGTCGAGACCGTTTTTGATGTATTGTGATGAATAAAGATATAATACGAAGACTGCCTTTAACTCTTTCTCTCTCTAATAAACAACAGGACCCTGACCTGAATTCAGCAGAAGGCAGCAGAAGGCATGTGTGCATGATGTCGGCACACCCCCGTGGTGTCTGCACAACATGTCAGCATGCCCCCCTTGACATACGCGAGTGACGTCAGCACACCACAGGGCGTGCTGACATCATGCATGCATGCTGCAGAGTGTGCTCACACAGCGGGATCATGTGGCACGGCCCCAAGGCAACCTCAATCGCGGGGGCAATGCGGCGCACCAACTGTGAGCACTCTGCTAAACACAAGCAGTGTACCGATGTGTGATGCTAACCATTGGCCCACCCTCCGAAGAAATTGAACCGGGGTTAACTGTTATTTGTCCAAGCCGAGCGGCACTCTATTCCTACAATAAATAGTTTTAGCCTTAATGATGGCTTGTGTGTGTTGTTCTTCAAGCTGGGAACAATCACATATCTGCGCCACCGGACTCTCTGTAGCCGGGGATGTGCGCACAGGGCTGTGCTCTGGCTTTGGGGCAGTCTCACTAACTGCCCCAGGCAGGGTATATGCTGAGATTAACTGCATCAGCATTTTTATACTGCAAAGCCCATCTCAGTGGTAGACCCCTACCATGGCTTTTCCCTAAAGAATCATGGGAATTGTAGGTTGGTGAGGGGCTGGAGAACCTCTGCTCAAATTCTCCTTCATGGAACTATAAGAAGAACTTTGATGGATCAGTGTCTTGTCTTCCACAGTGGTCAACTAGATGCTCATGCAAAGCCCACAAACAGGAAATGAGTGCCCTAACCCCTTTTCCAGTTTTTGTCCCCCCACAACTGGTGGCTGAAGACAGGATCCTGGAAGTAGCAAGCAGCCATGATGATCAGAAGCTACTGACCAAAGCGTCCAGACTGTTTGGGGAAAATAATATGATGGTTTTGAATTATGGTGCTGGAGGAGACTCTTGAGAGTCCCATGGACTGCAAGAAGATCAAACCTATCCATTCTGAAGGAAATCAGCCCTGAGCGCTCACTGGAAGGAGAGATCCTGAAGCTGAGGCTCCAATACTTTGGCCACCTCATGAGAAGAGAGAAGACTCCCTGGAAAAGACCCTGATGTTGAGAAAGATGGAGGGCACAAGGAGAAGGGGACGACAGAGGACGAGATGGCTGGATAGTGTTCTCGAAGCTACCAACATGAGTTTGACCAAACTGCGGGAGGCAGGGGAAGACAGGAGGGCCTGGCGTGCTCTGGTCCATGGGGTCACGAAGAATTGGACACGACTAAATGACTAAACAACAACAACAGCACCTACATGTGGCCTATATAAAGAAGCAGAAACTCTTGCGATAAACTCTTACCTTCCAATGACTTCCACTTAAATTTGGCGGTTTTGTAGAGAAGCTGCGTTGATACAATTGGCCCATCCCCGCTATATATATCAGCATTTGTATCAATGACGAGAAAATTATGTCCTCTTTGTACCAGTGTTGGAGCTTTTTGAGGCATGGGAAGAACTGGTCAAGAAGATGAATTGTTTAGCAACAACAAAAATAGTAATAAAGCTTTTTTTTGTCTCCTGAGTTATCAGGAGGCATGCAATGGATCAATACGATTATTATATTTAACCTGCTGCTCTGCCTTGGAGAGGGTAATCCTCAGGTCAGTTTGTCCTGATACATCCTTTCAGAATGTGAGCCCCTAGTATGGAACCTACAGAAGCCTGTTATTCATACATTGCAAGACAGAGTGATTAGTTTCCCCGCCAAAAACGGTAACATGAAACAGCTCTTGAAAAGGGTGACATTAGAGAGCAGTGGAGACTGGTCTATAGTTGGCTCTGCCTCTTTTTGGCTCTGTCTCCACCTACTGTTGACCTCCTGCCTTACACCCAACAGACATCAGCCACAACAAATAAGAGATCTCTCTGGTTTCAAGCACCAGGTTTGGCGATGCATTTTAGGGTGTGCTCGATTTCGGTCACATGTCTAATGCCACCACAGCTAAGAGACCGAGTCATTTACTTCCCATCGATGGTCGATTTGGTTGCCCATCCTTCTTTTCAGGAAAGGTTCTCCTCCCTCTATCTCCCCATTCCCTTTCTCATACTCATCCCATTTTTCTTTCCAAACAAAATCAAGTCTCCACCCAGTTGATGGGACTCCCTAACAGCAACCCTCTCCGTGTCGTTCGGTCAAAAGATACTGTTCTTCTCTAACTCAAAACTGTACGCAAGTCAAGTCTGGGTGACTGTTGTTGATCTTCGTTGCCAGTGACTCATTTTGTCCTCCTGTCATGCAGGCAAGACTCAAAGGGCCTTTAAGATCTGTGGACATTTACATCTGTCAGATTTAGCTGACTGCTTTCTCAGTTCTTTGGTTTCCATGACAACTGAAGTTATTTCCAGAGGCCACTGCTTCTGGGCATTCTCATTAGTATGGGAAACCAAGCACCGAAGTCATATAGTGTTTACCAGACTGGATTCCGGGGGAATTTCCTTCCTCCTCTTTGAGGGCATTTTCTACTTCAAATCAACATTTCAGCAAAACTCCTGACTTGCACTCAGAGGAACTACACTTGACTCTTAAGGGTGCATCACCGTTGAGTATCAACAAAGATTTACCAATCCATTAATTAATGCGTGCCTATTGCAATCAATGATGGGACGCGAGTGGCGCTGTGGTCTAAACCACAGAGCCTAGGGCTTGCCGATCGGAAGGTCGGCGGTTCGAATCCCCGCGACGGGGTGAGCTCCCGTTGTTCGGTCCCAGCTCCTGCCAACCTAGCAGTTCGAAAGCACATCAAGTGCAAGTAGATAAATAGGTACCACTCCGGTGGGAAGGTAAATTGCGTTTCCATGCGCTGCTCTGGTTCGCCAGAAGCGGCTTAGTCCTGCTGGCCACATGACCTGGAAAATCTGCGGACAAACGCCAGCTCCCTCGGCCAGTAAAGCGAGATGAGCGCCATAACCCCAGAGTCGTTCGCGACTGGACTTAACTGTCAGGGGTCCTTTACCTTTACCATATCAATGATATTGATATTGCAATTGATATTACCTTTATCATATCAATGATAGTGCACTCTTAGGCACACTTAGATATTTTGGTGCAGTCAAGTCCGAAGTCAGACGGTTATCAGTTACCTTTAACTGTGGCTTGGAAAGGTTGTTCCACCATGCCTGCTACTGTCTCAACAATGTAGACCCAGGTCCCAGAATCAGAAGGCTGCACTTTTTCAACGTGAAATGTGGCTTCTGTAGCTTCTGACTGGTTTCTATTTGCCACTTGGGTAGGCTAAAACAGCAAACAATAGAAACAAATTATTTAAATTAAACATGTACAGACCTCACCCATAACAGTTCACTAGATCAGTGTTTTTCAACCTTTTTTGGGCAAAGGCACACTTGTTTCATGAAAAAAATCATGAGGCACACCACCATTAGAAAATGTTAAAAAATTTAACTCTGTGCCTATATTGACTATATATAAAGTAATTCTCTTGAATAGGAATCAAATAAACACAAAGAAAGTATTTTATAATTACTTTATTATGAAATAGTAAGTAAACAGAAATATGAAAAATTATAAAATACTTTATTCAGTTCGCAACCCATGGCACACCAGGCAACATCTTGCGGCACACTAGTGTGCCGCGGAACAGTGGTTGAAAAACACTGCACTAGATTGACGGAAACCTCTTCTTTTTCTGCTGACATTCCTTAGATATTTTGACCAAGTAGCTTACTCCAAAAATTCACCTAGAAATCTCATTTAGATGAATTTTGAGGCTGTTCAAGTGGGTTTTATCCTATATTTTTTTTTGGGGGGGGGGGAGGTGGGAAGTGTCATTTGCCAAAAGTAAATGGAGCCTTTGAATGTTGCATATCAGCTGAGGGCTTAGTATTGCACTTAAAATGGGATCTTGTTTAATTGGTCACAGTATCTGAGGAATCGAGACGCGTGTGGCGCTGTGGGTTAAACCACAGAGCCTAGGGCTTGCCGATCAAGAAGGTCGGCGGTTTGAATCCCCGCGACGGGGTGAGCTCCTGTTGCTCGGTCCCAGCTCCTGCCAACCTAGCAGTTCGAAAGCACGTCAAAGTGCAAGTAGATAAATAGGAACCGCTCCGGCGGGAAGGTAAATGATGTTTCCGTGCACTGCTCTGGTTCGCCAGAAGCGGCTTAGTCCTGCTGGCCACATGACCTGGAAGCTGTACGCCGGATCCCTCGGCCAGTAAAGCGAGATGAGCACCGTAACCCTAGAGTTGTCCACGACTGGATCTAACGGTCAGGGGTCCCTTTACCTTTTATCTGAGGAATCACTGTGCTGCAGGATAGGGCTACCACAATTTTAATAGTGCTGAAATCCCCTCTTCCATGCAGTTATTAAAAGTGCAGGATGAGCTTTTATTTTTATTATGTATTTTGTGGGTTTTTTTATATAGTAATTTTATGTTGTGAACCACCCTAAGATCTATGGGTATAGGGCAGTACACTAATAATAAAATAAAATAAAATAAAATAAAATAAAATAAAATAAAATAAAATAAAATAAAATAAATAAAATAAAATAAAATAAAATAAAATAAAATAAAATAAAATAAAATAAATAAAATAAATAAAATAAAATAAAATAAAATAAAATAAAATAAAATAAAATAAAATTAAAATAAAATAAAAATAAAATAAAATAAAATAAAATAAAATAAAATAAAATAATAGAGCTCCTGCACACTCAAAAGAGGGAGCCAATCAGCAACTTACCTTAAGGACCGTTCCATCTTTTTTTATCAGTTTAATTTCTTCTTTTGTTGGAAGTGGCTTGCCGGTAGCTATGCAGCTAGATTTGAACTCCGAACCGGCATTGAGTTCCACAGCACCAGGCAAGTTTTTTATCTCGGGTGATTCATCTGCTGCACCTGTGTGTGAGGGAGGTAAAAGAATTTACAGCATGCTATGTAGGTTGTTCATTCTCGCCAGAGATAGAAGGGGTCTGGCCTGGTATACCTGGCTCAGTTTGGGGGGGGGGGGGGAAACACACCATCCTCTTTGTAACCAGGAAGCTAAGAAACCAGGGTTGATAGGTTGAATTGGATTAATCAACTTATGATAGCAGACCCTCCAAGTGTCCCTATTTTCCAGGGACAGCCCCAGATTTACAGAAGGCATCCAAGTTTCTGATTTGACCGCACAGTGTCCTGCTTTTCCTTAGGACATCCCTATTTTCATCAGAGAAATGTTGGAGGGCATGGAGTTAGGCGACCCCCGAGCCAAAGAAATACAACCTTTAGAAGACATCTGAAGGCAACCCTGTATAGGGAAGTTTTTTTAAAATGTTTTATTATGTTTTTATATACGTTGGAAGCTGTCCAGAGTGGCTGGGGCAACCCAGTCAGATGGGTGGGGTATTAATAAGATGATGATGATGATGATGATGATTGACCAGTCTAGGGCGTCCCTGTTGGAGAGTACAGAGTTATGCAAACCCGAGCCAAGGAGATAACTAACTATACAACCTTTAGAAGACAACCAAAGGCAGCCCTGTATAGAGAAGTTTTTAACGTTTAATATTTTATTACGTTTTTATCTATGTTGGAAGCCGCCCAGAGTGGCTGGGGCAACCCAGTCAGGTGGATAGGGTATAAATAATAAAATTATTATTATTATTATTATTATTATTATTATTATTATTGAATAGGAAGTCCCTATTTTCATCGGAGAAATGCTGGAGGCTATTAGCATGTGCTCATGAGCCTAGGACCCTCGTACTGAGCCTAGGTCCTGAGCCTAGGACCCTCGTACCTACGGGACTGCCTCTCCTGGTATGCCCCTCGGAGGACCTTAAGGTCCATAAATAGCAACACTCTAGAGCAGTGTTCCCCAACCTTGGGTCTCCAGCTGTTTTCAGACTACAATTCCCATCATCCCTGACCACTGGTCTTGCTAGCGAGGGATGATGGGAGTTGTAGTCCAAAAACAGCTGGAGGCCCAAGGTTGGGGAACACTGCTCTAGAGGTCCCGGGCCCTAAGGAAGTTAGATTAGCCTCAACCAGAGCCAGGGCCTTCTCAACACTGGCTCCAACCTGGTGGAACGCTCTGTCTCATGAGACCAGGGCCCTGCAGGATCTGATTTCTTTCCGCAGGGCCTGTAAGACAGAGCTGTTCCGCCTGGCCTTTGGCTTGGAATCAACTTGATCCCCTCCCCCCTCTTTCCTTTTTCCTTCTGTGATGGAACTCCTATTTGGGGACTTCCCTGGCTTTTTTCTGGCCCATGTAGGACCAGTCTGGATAGTTGGCCTTGGTGAAGATTTGACTGTTTCTTCCCCAACAGTTTTTGATTTGAGTTTCTACTGAAATGAGGCTGCACTTTAATGTTGTATTTTAATTTTGTTTTTAAGTTGTATTTTAATCAATTGTTTTTATACATGGTGTTAGCCGCCCTGAGCCCGGTCTTGGCTGGGGAGGGCGGGGTATAAATAAAATTTATTATTATTATTATTATGAGCTACAGCAAGTGAGTCTTGGCAAAAAGAGAGAGAGATAACAACCTTCGTACGAAGCACAAAAGACTTTTGTTGCACTACAGTGTTACCTTTGCTTTACCTTCTTTTTCACATTCCAGACCATGCCAACCCACGTGGCAGATGCAGCCCTTAAAGCTGTCGCACGTTCCCCGGTTGCTGCAGCCGTTGCACTTCACTTTGCAGTCGGGCCCATAAAAACCGGGCTTACAACCTGCAAGAACACACAGGCGGGGTAAGAGTTAACCGTGTGGCATCAGATATAAGGATCGTTCTGGATTTCATGAATCAGGTGACCGTGTCGGCTTCTTAGAGTTATCTGCTTTGAGCATTTCTGTGTGTACTGGGGACGCGGGTGGCGCTGTGGTCTAAAACCACTGAGCCTCTTGGGCTTGCTGATCATAAGGTCGGCGGTTCGAATCCCCACGACGGGATGAGCTCCTGTTGCTCTGCCCCAGCTCCTGCCAACCTAGCAGTTTGAAAGCACGCCAGTGCAAGTAGATAAATAGGTACCACTGTGGCGGGAAGGTAAACGGCATTTCCGTGTCACAGTGTCCTATTGCGCCAGAAGCAGTTTAGTCATGCTGGCCACATGACCCAGAAAGCTGTCTGTGGACAAACGTTGGCTCCCTCGGCCTGAAAGCAAGATGAGCGCCGCACCCCATAGTCGACTAGACTTAACCGTTGAGGGGTCCTTTAGCTTTACGTTATTTCTGTGTGTCTCAGCTGGAATAAAGAGTCTTCCTTACAGTGCTCTTGCAAATGTGGGCTTGTAGGCTACCACTCTTTGAGCAACTATAAGATTTGCACCTTGCCCTTGCAAGTACCCGTGCCAAACCCTTCTCACAACCCAGTCCGCAGATATGGCAACTCGACTGTGCATGTGTGGCTGAAGAAAGCTGCTTTACATTTGTAAAAGCACACATGTGAGTTTCATCCAAGATGCTCGCTCAAATCGCCCAACACTCTTTAGATTATACTGCAGTAAAAAGGTAAAGGGACCCCTGACCATTAGGTCCAGTCGTGACCGACTCGGGGGTTGCGGCGCTCATCTTGCGTTATTGGCCGAGGGAGCCGGCGTACAGCTTCCGGGTCATGTGGCCAGCATGACAAAGCCGCTTCTGGCGAACCAGAGCAGCACACGGAAACGCCGTTTACCTTCCCACCAGAGCGGTAGCTATTTATCTACTTGCACTTTGACGTGCTTTCGAATTGCTAGGTGGGCAGGAGCAGGGACTGAGCAACAGGAGCAGGGCCGGTATGTCCATTTAGGCGAACTAGGCAATTGCCTAGGGTGCCAAAATGGAGGGGGCACTGGCCAGCCTGCCCCCCCCGCCGCCGCCCCAACCAGCGGCGGAGCAAGCAAACAGCGGCAGCAGGGGGCGCCCGGCTGGTGGGGCACCGCTCCGCAACGTGTGTCATACGCAATGACGTCACGTGGCCCGCCCCCTCACCTAGGGCACCAAAATTGCCAGCACCGGTCCTGAACGGGAGCTCACCCCTTCGTGGGGATTCGAACCGCCGACCTTCTGATCAGCAAACCCTAGGCTCTGCGGTTTAACCCACAGCGCCACCCACGTCCTACAATAGATATATACAAATAATTTGGTATCTGAAGAAGTGTGCATGCACACGAAAGCTCATACCAGTAACAAACTTAGTTGGTCTCTAAGGTGCTACTGGAAGGAATTTTTTTATTTTGTTTCGACTACGGAAGACCAACACGGCTACCTACCTGTATCAAATAATTTATATGAATAGGGAGTGGATTAAAAAACAAACAAACCTAGCAATCTGGCCCACAGTCTGCTTTTAAGTGACTTTTTGTCCCTTCCACAGCCCTCCCCCCCCAACAACACTTTCACACATCACCAGTGTAAAAGTGTGCACAGTATATGATTTTACCTTCATCACACTGCAGTCCGTTCCATCCTGAGGCACATGAACAGCCGTATGGGTCAGGCAGGCAAAACATAAAAGATTTGCAGCCTGACTTTTCTTTACAGCTCTCTTGGCAAGACTTGCCAAATTTGTTTTCTCCACAAGCTGTAAACGGGAGAAGAAAAGTGTCAGGCCAATGAAGTATCCCTCTTATGACACAGCACAACTATCAAACACCTTAAATATATTTATGGGTTATAAAGATAACAAAAATGGGATATGTTAATAAAGATAACTAAAAACCTTACAAAAGACCAAGTATTCTCAAAGCCTAAACCAGGGGTCAGCAACCTTTTTCAGCCTTGGGCCGGTCCACCATCCCTCAGACCATGTGGTGGGCCGGACTATATTTTTTTGGGGGGGGGGAATGAACAAATTCCTATGCCCCACAAATAACCCATTTGAATGCATTTGATGCATTCTAAATAAAAGCACACATTCTACTCATGTAAAAACACCAGGCAGGCCCCACAAATAACCCAGAGATGCATCCTATATAATAAACTTGCTGTGTCCCTGCGTCCATTCTGTGTGTCACGGAAGTGCGCTACTGCGCATGTCCGGGACCCACATGGACGCAGGGATTGGAGCGGGCAGAGAGGGGGGCGTGTCCGCGAGGCAGCGGCGGCGCACGCGCATTCTCAGTTGCGCCAGCGCCGCTGCCTCGCACGGACGCAGAGGCAGAGCCCAATCCCCGCGGCTCGCCGCCGCTACCACCACCGCTGCAGCCGCCGCCGGGGAAAAAGAAGAAGGGGGAGGGAGCCCCTCTCCACCCCCCAGCGGCCGCTGTTCTGCCTCCTCCTGCCTCCTCCTCCTCTAGCGCCCGTTATGTAACGGGCTAACTTCAACTAGTTTTAAATAAAAGGACACATTCTACTCATGTAAAAACACGATCATTCCCAGACCGTCCGTGGGTCGGATTGAGAAGGTGATTGGGCCGCGCCCAAAAATGGAAGCAAGAACAAATACCGACAGTAGAGGAATGGAAAATGAAACTATTAGACTATGCAGAACTGGGTAAAATGACAGGGAGAATCCGAGAACAGCGGGACCAGAAGTTCGTCAAAGGCTGGACTAAATTTACAGACTATCTAAAAGAAAATACAGAACTGAATACGTTTGTAGGACTACAAGAGGTTTTGTAGATCAAGAAAGAATGCTATTGTCAATATGAACTTATAATTGAAGTAGAAATAGATATAGTAAAACAATGGTTGAAATAAGAAGTATAAGATAATATGCAGAATTTTATAAAGTCATAAGGAAGGTTTGAAGGAAGTCAAGGCTGTAAAAAGCCAAAAAGGTTTAAGAAGTGGAATGATGTGATGTTATTATTGTAAAAAACTTTGTTAAAAATAATAAAAATGATATATATATATATATATATATATATATATATATATATATATATATAAAGAGAAGGTGATTGGGCCGCATCCGGCCCATGGGCCTTAGGTTGCCTACCCCTGGCCTAAACACACATGCAGGTGTAGCTCTAGGTGCGAATCCATTCCAGAAAGCTGAGAGGGGCTTCTCCCCAAACCCAATGCAAATTGTAGGTGTGGATTCCTCAATCCATATTGGGGAGTCCAAGGTTTAAACGCCCACCATCGCCACACCAGGTATGCTTTGAATAAAGACTAGGGACTCTTCACCTGAAGGTATGTGGGGCAAGCCAGCACTCATAATTTTTATTTGATTTTACAAATTAAAATTTACATTCAACATCATGAATAATAAAAAAAGTAAGTAAACACAGATTCATCCGAATCTCTGGACTTCCCCCCACCCCTCCCTAGGCCTTTTCTGCTGCATATTTTAAGCCGCTCCAATTTTTAAGTATCCCATATATCCCTAGCTCTTGTTACATTACAAGTGTGATTCAAATCCTGCTAAAGAATTTCACTGTTTACAGTGTTCTTCAAGGTAAGTTATCAATCCGCCCCCCCCCCCCGTTCTTTATTGAAATTCTGGTCTTTCTGGTTTCTGATTTTCCCAGTCATTTCCGGCATCTCCGCAAAGCCCATCAGTTTGGTCTGCCATTCCTCTCCGGTGGGAACTTGGTCTTCCTTCCATCTCTGGGCTAACTGGCTTGTTTCTTCGTAGCGCACAGGGCCAGGTCAATACATTTTGGCACCTCAGACAAACACCAAAATGGTACCCGCCTCCTTCCCCAACCAGAGAAGAAGGGACAAGTGGAGATCTACTGTACATCAGGAACAAGGGTGGAACAAAGATCTACATCACGAACAAAGCAGGAATAAGGATTTACATCAGGTACAAAATGGCGGGAGGAGACCAGCAGCGCCTCCTATTCGTCAAGAGGCCACTGTAGAGCCGTCATGGCGGCCAATGAGACGGCCGATCTGGCCTCCAAGGCATACGCCACAGCAGCAGGTAATGCATTCCTCAGAGGCTGGATCTGCTGCCCCTGTGAACCCTGCCGCCCAAGGCACTTGCCTCACCTTGCCTCATGGGTGGGCCAGCCCTGACCGTGTGCACCACAGGTAGGAGAGGGGCAGATTCAACTGAGCAGCAGCCACCAGCTCACTGCTGATTCATGGTTTACCATGATGCACAAACCAGGCAAATGCATGAATGAAATGCGGAACTCAGTAATTTCTATAACGAACACTTTGTCAAGGCAGGGTCATGACCATTTGGAACGGCTGAAGGTTAACGTTCTGCCTGTTGGAAAAAATGTATTGTACAGTGGTACCTTGGTTCTCAAACGCCTTGGTACTCAAACAACCTGGAACCCAAACACTGCAAACCCAGAAGGAAGGGTTCTGGTTTGCAAACTTTTTTCGGAAGCTGAACGTGTTCCGTTTTGAGTGCCACGTTTCCGTTTTGAGGTCTGTCTGTTTTTGCTATTTATTTTGTGTTTTCGTTTTTGCAGCTCTTTTTGTTTTGTTTTTGTAACTGTGTGGAACTCAGTTCAGCTACTGATTGATTGATTTGTGACTGCAGTACATTATTTATTGCTTTCATTTTATGGCTCAATGATCTCGTATAGATAGTAACATTCATGTTAAATTGCTGTTTTAGGGGTTGTTTTTAAAAAGTCTGGAACGGATTACTGCATTTTGCATGACTTTCTATGGGAAAGCGCGCCTTGGTTTTGGAACGCTTTGGCTTTGGAACGGATTTCCGGGATGGATTAAGTTTGAGAACCAAGGTACCACTGTACTTTTAAGAAAGGAAGATCTTATCTGCAGCGTATGCTTCAATTTTTGAATGTTTTGACGTTTCTTACCCTTTTTGCACGTTTTCCCCATGAAGCCAGGGGGGCAAATGCACTCCCCAGTATCTTCGTGGCAGATGCCGCTGTTCTTGCACTCTGGACAGTGAGAGCTACAGTCAGGTCCCCATTTTTGAGATGCACACCCTACGTGGAAAAGTATAAGGGTCAGTGAGGGACTGAGATCCTGAACCAAATACTGTGTGTGTTTGTGGTTTTTAAACAGGTGTCTCATGTAAACGCTTCTACAGCATCACCCTAGTATGAGCTGCTCTGGTTTCTCCTCTGCTAGGAGTGCTTTTAAATGTGTTTTAAATTTATGGTGTTGATGTGTTCTGAGATCAACCCCGTTGTGTTCTGCTGTTTGTTTTTAAATATCGATTAAGCATTCAGAAAGAACAGTTCCTTACACGTACGTTTCCTTCGGAACTGTTTACAGCTGTGTTTTTTCCTAAACACGTGTGACTTGGGGTCTATTTGGGGGGGGGCATACAAATTGAAAGAACACGTAAAAAATGAACAAACCAGCAATATAAAAGGATGTCATATAGAGGAGGGAGAAAGGTTGTTTTCTGCTGCTCCAGAGAAGCGGACACGGAGCAATGGATTCAAACTACAAGAAAGAAGATTCCACCTCAACATTAGGAAGAACTTCCTGACAGTAAGAGCTGTTCGACAGTGGGATTTGCTGCCAAGGAGTGTGGTGGAGTCTCCTTTTTTGGAGGTCTTTAAGCAGAGGCTTGACAGCCACCTGTCAGGAATGCTTTGATGGTGTTCCTGCTTGGCAGGGGGTTGGACTGGATGGCCCTTGGGGTCTCTTCCAACTATGATTCTATGATTCTATGTGTGGTTTTTCCTGTCCATTTAAACTTGGCCTTGTTGTATTCTAACTATCAATTGTGCCTCCCCCGCTACACAGTTTCGGTAAAAATGAAAAGAGAACTTTCACATTTCAGCTTTTTTCCTGCAAACCATCACTTGCTCCTTTGCCACGCAAGTTACAAAATCGGATCCACCTGTACCCTATTTCCCTCACCTGGGAGCGTACCAATTCTACACTCCTCCAGCTCCCCATCTAAGAAGCCTACTACCATTATTACAAAAGCTAGAGCAGCAGCTGGAGAATCACCCCAGGCTAGCTTTTATTTCCCCTTTCCCTTTACATTCTGGGTTGTCGCTTCATCATTTCTACCTTGCTGTGTTTTAAGTAGTATTTAACTAAATCACCCTGGGATTCGGATCAGACGAAGGGAAGTTTAAAAGTAGAATTAAATAAAGAAACACATAACTTTGCTCGTAACTAAATGTCAGCCCCGTTAATTTCAGTGGGTCTGCTCTAAGCACGACTAAGTCCTGATCCAATAATAATAATAATAATAATAATAATAATAATAATAATAATAATTTATTTATACCCTGCCTATCTGGCTGGGTTTCCCCAGCCACTCTGGGTGGCTCCCAACAGATTATTATTATTATTATTATTATTAAAGCGATAAAACATCAAACATTAAAAACTTCCCTAAACCGGGCTGCCTTCAGATGTCTTCTAAAAGTCAGATAGTTGTTTATTTCCTTGACATCTGACGGGAGGGCGTTCCACAGGGCGGGCGCCACCACCGAGAAGGCCCTCTGTGTGCACAGGTGCAAGGGTTTCTGTCTGTAGTTCTAACTTAAGAAGAAGCGAATCAAACCTTACTTCTTACTATCAGCCTAGTATAAGCTGAAGTGAAGTGGCTTCCTCCTATGTATCTGACAGAGTACACTGCTGAATCCTGAGTCTGGTCATTCTGCAAGGAGACTTTTAGCACTTCTGGGACTTCGTGCCTGAGGACAGAAGATATGAAAGAACCTGTAGTGGAGAGAAGAGCCCATAAAAACATAACTGACGAGAAGATCGACGGAGGAAAAGGGCTTGCCAGGTTAAAGGAGAGGCATGAGGAACATCTGAAGGACTTCAGGGTGCCTCATACCTCAAAAACGAGACTTCCCATAAGATAAACGTTTCAAGTTCACACATTCAACCAGCAACAATCAAGATATCAAGATACCAAGAGAGATAAGGGGCTCATTTCAGACACTTCCCCAGCAAAGGAACGCCTCTCCCTTCTAACACATGCCTACGATGTGTGAGGTGGGCACTCATAATTCATCATTTTCAGGATGACTCAATTCACCTGCTCCTTCCCCACACCTGATGACACCTGAGGAACCCTTAATAAGAGGCCACCTAGGAGTCTTCTCAGATCATAGCCTGAACCCTGCGTCATTATCAACACAGGTGCTCACGTGTTAACCATAAAAGCAGAAAAAAGGGGCATAGATACCATTTTTATAGATAACTGCATCTTCTTCCTTAACAACCTTTCTGATGAAGGGAATGTCGACAGGTTCTCCGCGGTTTGTGGTAATGGTTAAAGCCACTGGAAGAAAGGTAGCTAAAATGAAAAAATAAAGGGGGGGGGGAATGAATGAAATGTGGATTAGCTCTAATAATCTTTACCTCTTTGCTAGTCCTTCAGAACAGAAGGTGGAAATGTGATATACTGTGGGAGCAATCTAAATTTGAAAAGATGGGCAACTCAATTCATAGATTGCTCTCTCGTTTGGAAACTCATATAAACCCTCCAAAAAAAGGGGCGACGGCAAAAGCATGACAACAATAAATACTTTGGCAATGATCAGCAGAAAGGATAAACAAGTTTGTTGCAAATATTTCCACCAGCCAGCCTCGCAGGGTTCATCCATGAAGGCTGTTTGGAGTTAGGTTTTTCCCAAAAATTTTTTTTTACTTTGGAATAAAACATTCCTGCATTTCTTTTTGGCTTCCTTGAGTCCCACCCACCAACCCAGACACCCCAAAGCCCTTAGTCCTTTTGTAGGTGTTGTTTAGTTTATCTGCAAACTCTTGGGTTCACAGTATTGTTGGAATGGAAAGGAATTCACCTTCCTTAGCGGGCTCTCTTCCAACGTATTTTTAGCTCGTGGCCTATATTTGAGTTAATTCATTAGTTTACAAATGGCCTGGAGCTCACTATTCAGAGAGGAACAATAACTGGGCTTTGGAGCAGAGGGCTGTTTGCATCACATGCCGATTAGCATCTTGGCCAAGGATACAAAGGTTTCTTGAGGCATATACACAAGCACTTCCGCGCACAATGAGGTTTTGCTGGAGTTGGCTTTCCCAACCATTACTCCTCCCTTTGCCTTGAAACGGGGGTCCCAAAACACCCCTGCAGTTTCTTTGCTGCCTCCATTTATTTCAAAAGCACCTGCTGTTATTTGAGGGACATGAATTGCTATCCACTCTGAGTAGCAGCTGTTTTCTAGGATGGGCAAAGATGCCTTTTCCCATTACCTCCAACTAGGGATGGGCCCAGCAGTCAATTTTGGTTTCTCCCAGTTTCCCGTTCTTCCAGTCTAAAGTCTACACGTTTCTTCATTAGTTTGTGGTTTTCTTTTTTATTATCATATTTGCTCTTGAAAGGACACGGGTGGCGCTGTGGTCTAAACCACTGAGCCTAGGGCGTGCCGATCAGAAGGTCGGCGGTTCGAATCCCCGCAATGGGGTGAGCGCCCATTGCTCGGTCCCAGCTCCTGCCCACCTAGCAGTTCGAAAGCACGTCAAAGTGCAAGTAGGTAAATAGGTACCGCTCCAGCGGGAAGGTAAACGGCGTTTCCATGCGCTGCTCTGGTTCGCCAGAAGCGGCTTAGTCATGCTGGCCACATGACCCGGAAGCTGTACACCGGCTCCCTCGGCCAATAACGCGAGATGAGCGCCGCAACCCCAGAGTCGTCCACGACTGGACCTAATGGTCTGGCGTCCCTTTACCTTTACCTATCTATTTACTTTATTTATATCCAGGGCCGTCTTTAGCATATGCGCCACCGGGGTGCAAAGATCCACCCAGCACCCCTTTTTTTAGGACTGAGCAATGCCGTTTACCTTCCTGCCAGAGAAATACCTATTTATCTACTTGCACTTTGACGTGCTTTCGAACTGCCAGGTTGGCAGGTGCTGGGGCAGAGCAACAGGAGCTCACCCCGTTGCAGGGATTCGAACCGCCGACCTTCTGATCGGCAAGCCCTAGGCTCTGTGGTTTAACCCACAGTACCACCCGCGTCCCATACAGTAAATAGATATAACAATAATAATGTTCTAACACTGAGCATACGGCCCATATGATTACACAACTGTGAGGGGCGGAAAGCAGGAGTGCGTTTGTTCCTCTGCTCCTTCGTTGCTGTGCTCAACGAGCTGGAGGCAGATGTTGGAAACCATCGTGCGAGGAACCTGCAGAAGTATTCCGTGCTCCTCGTTGCCAATGTGATCCCAGCCTCTTGCAGAGCAGGATGACAAAGGGTGTGTGGTGTGGATCTCCTTGTCCCTCATCACGGGAGAGATTAGAGAGCCTAAACAGGACTTTCCACACTTTGCAAACTTGGGATAAGCTGGCCTGGTTTTGGCTGACATGATGGGGCTAAATCAAATCAACGACATGTCGCTTCCCAAGTACAATTACTGTCTTTCCCCCTTTTTAAGACACCGTCTTATAATTTTTTTTCCTCAAAAAAACACAGGGTGTCTTATTTTCGGGGGGGTGTGTGTGTCTTATTTTTATTACGTCAGTATGGTACGGTACAGCCTCCCCCTGCGCGCTGAACAGGCGGGGCAGAACTCCGCAAGAGGCGCGTTTCCCCCCCGTGCCTCTCACTGGTTCACTGGCTCCCTGCGCATGCAGGAGGGGCTGAGGAGGCGATGGGAACAATGGCGGCACCACGGCTTACTTTTGGGGTACGTCTTACTTCTCACAAAGGTAAAAAAACCCTGCCATGGCTTACTTTATGACTACGTATTAAAAAAGGGGAAACAGGGTAATTTACTTCCCCCCCCCCGAACGGCCATGGAAAGGGCATATAACACAGAAGACTCTGCTGGGGGGAAAACAGATGTGTGACAAATGGCCCCTGGAACACATGGCAAAATGTCTTTTTCAGGCTAGAAGAGCGAGATCATTCTGAGGTTCTATTTTGGTCCTAAACATTAAGACATTCAGCTACACACACAATTCCTTGTCTGTTTCAAGAAAATTAACAAGGAAAGCTTTGTCTGCTCTGATAAAAAAAAACTGGAGGATGGGCTGGTGTCCTTTTGAAAATATATATATAATTAACGTAGTATGCAGTCCATGCCCAAACATGAACGAAACTTTCAAAGGAACACAGAAACAAAGCATTTCATAATACTCCAATAACTGAAAAGGGGTTTCCAGCTACTTAGTTTTGTCAAATGTTCCAGGAAGTTTCAGAACTCTTCAACTTCAAAACTTTTAATTTTTCATAGACTTTTCATGAGCTTGTGTTGATCACGTCCATTTGCATAAGATTGCTAGCTCCCATAATTTAATGTCTAGGGATGACTCACTCTAAAGATTTGTCTGGTCTTCCAGGCTGCAATTCTTTTCCAACTTACCTGGGAGTAAGCCCCATTTGACTCAATTGAACTAATTTCTGAGTAGAGGAGGACTGTGTATTATCCGTCTGATTTGCTCCAGGAATGTCCCACTTTTCCTTAGGATGTCCCTATTTTCATTGGAGAAATGTTGGAGGGTACGTCCTTCCCTGTCTCTCAGTCTCTCAGCTACAAATTTAAAGTTCAAAATCTCAGTCTCTCTGTTTTAGAGGAGAGCCTAGTCTACGCCTCTTTGTTCAGACTGTTAGACGGTCCAGCACTGTTTCTGACTGGGTCCAGCAAATCTGAATATGCAAATTCAGGAAAATAAGCTTGCAGGAATATGAAGGTGTCCCATATGGGGATTAAACCTGGAACCTTGGTGTTACCAGCACCATGGTCTAACCAACTGAGCTAGAGCCAGTGTGGTGTAGCGGTTAAGAGCAGTAGACTCATAATCTGGTGAGCTGGGTTCGCGTCTCCGCTCCGCCACATGCAGCTGCTGGGTGACCTTGGGCTAGTCACACTTCTTTGAAGTCTCTCAGTCCCACTCACCTCACAGAGTGTTTGTTGTGGGGGAGGAAGGGAAAGGAGATTGTGAGCCGGTTTGAGACTCCTTCGGGTAGTGATAAAGCGGGATATCAAATCCAAACTCTTCTTCTTCTATGATTAATGTTTAGTGGACTAACAGTCAAGGCTAGGCCTCTAGCCCTTGATAAAATGCACCATTCCCATGCCAAACCTAAACTGGTGCTCTTCAAAAGTATCACGAGAAGCACCTTATCCTACTTAGAATTAATATTTGCCTGTGGATAGCTACTGTTATCTATTTAGAGTCTGTTTTCAAGCATGTATCATGTACTGGGGTGTGACACACCTTTGTTTGCAAATGCCTAAGGTACCTGTTTGTTGCATCTTCATCGTATGTACCCTCATCGCTTTGTCCTTGAATTTTCCTTCACAGAAATACGCTCCAATGCTTTCGCCGGATTTTTCCCTTGGCCATACCACTTTCTTCGCTGCCCCTCTCGCCTCGTCTTCAGCCACGGCCAGGGGGTACGGGTGCTGGCCCATCAAGGCCTCATAGTCTCTCCCAATGGTGATTGAGTCCCGAGAACGCCATCTTGATGTGATGCAAGTCAGCGAGGTCTCTGAATCAGCCACGGTAGGGAGGGAATTGATCAGTATCAAGTCAAATGCTCCTTCCACATTACCTGCAAAGAAAGGGGAAAATTTGTTGTTATTAAATTTCATAGCACAGTCCGTTCTCTAACCAAGCTGCCAAACGGCTCCAGTGCTGGCGAAACTTTCTTGAGAACATCACAGGTACTTGCCAATCAGCACTGTGCACAGCCGGCTTTGGCTGCAATGTCAATGTTAATTGAGGTTGTTTCTGGAGAGATCCTGCTCCACCCCAGCTAGGTATGTCAAGTGTGCTTCCAGCTAATATGTGATTTTGAATGCACTGCGTAGTAAAGTTTGTGACTACTCTTTGGTTTCACCTTTATGCTTAGAGTCAGCTGCACTCTGCATATGCGCAGTGGACCCTCCATAGACCTACAAAGTGTGGTCAAGTTCTCAAAGAGCTTCCTGAGTTATAGAAGTAATGCGCTAAGATGCAGAATACGAATAAAGCCAGGGCTCACTGTAGGTTTTTAACATATGCACTTTGACTCTCTGTCAAAGGGAGGGGGGCACATTTCTGTATCAGCCTTTTTCTACTGGGGTAGGATGAAGCACACTGTAACACACTTATACTGACCACTCCCAATGAGATTGTCACAATCACACTCTTTGAACAGATAACTATGCATTACCTAATGGAAAAAGAAAGCCTTTGGAAAAGAACATGCATAGTCAATTAATATATTAATGCTTTCTAGAGAAATGATGGCTGATAAGAACGGCCTCTCATCGTACATTAATGGAAATACTTACAGTGGTACCTCGCCTAACGAAGATAATGCGTTCCGGCGCGATCGTCGTTAGGCGAAAAAATGCGTTCGGCGAATCCCCATAGGAACGCATTGGGGAAAAATTCGTTAGTTGAAGAAATCCTATTCAAAAATTTGTTAGTCGAAGAAATCCTATTCAAAGCGGCCACGACGTCTTTTCTTAAGTCGAAGAAATTCGTTTCCGGCGGCCATTTTGTTTTGCTGGAAGTCATTCGTTAGGCGAAAAAGACGTTAGGCGAGTTATTCGTTCGGCGAGGTACCACTGTATTTTATTGAAGTCATGTCTCTTAAACTCTTCTTTGCTGCTGGTTTATTCCTACTGTTTACTAGCAATGGGGCAAATTCAGGATGGATTAGCAAATTAAAGGGCAAGATTCAATATATTTGCACACCTTTTAGCCCTTGTGGCATCTGAAAGGTAAAAAAGGTAGAAGGTAAAGGACCCCTGGACAGTTAAGTCCAGTCAAAGGCGACTATGGGGTTGCGGCACTCATCATGCTTTCAGGCCGAGAGAGCCGGCGTTTGTCCACAGGCAGCTTTCTGGGTCATGTGGCCAGCAGGACTAAATCACTTCTGGCGTAATGGGACTCTGTGACGGAAACCAGAGCACATGGAAACGGTGTTTACCTTCCTGCTGCAGTGGTACCTATTTATCTACTTGCACTGGTGTGCTTTCAAACTGCTAGGTTGGCAGGAGCTGGGATAGAGCAACGGGAGCTCACCCCGCCACAGGGATTCGAACTGCCAGGGAATCAGCAAGCCCAAGAAGCTCAGTGGTTTAGACCACAGCACCACCCGTGTCCCTTTTTATGAATCTTGTGCGCACACACAATATACCTTGCCCTTGTAAACCCAGTTCACTGAATACAGTGGTACCTCAGGTTACATACACTTCAGTTTACATACGGTTCAGGTTAAGAACTCAGCTAAACCAGAAATAATGCTTCAGGTTAAGAACTTTGCTTCAGGATAAGAACAGAAATTGTGCAGCGGGAGGCCCCATCAGCTAAAGTGGTGCTTCAGGTTAAGAACAGTTTCAGGTTAAGAACGGACCTCCGGAACGAATTAAGTACTTAACCCGAGGTACCACTGTACCTAGATTCAAGGCCATTATCCAGTTTTAGCACTTTGACCTCGATCCTTTTGTCGGGGTTCCATGTTCCATGCATATTGTGGCGCTTCATGAAAACCACTTGCTTCTCCGAGTATAATTTGCCACTCTTCCTGTCTTCCAGTTCCAGAACACACTACGATGTCCCCCACCCAAAGAGATTGCTGACTCCGTCTCCGTCTCAGTACGTCCACATGTTCTGCTCTCTTCCTATGAAGTACCGTATTTGGGATTGGCAGAGCTGAGGCATTCGGTCACAGAAAACCTGGCCGACTGATTCACACACCAGTTCACTTTGTCGGCAGGTAATGCTGAAGACCAAATGAGAGAACCACGCCTATGCCCCTTTATTTGAATACCAAGGCTTGGTCAAGCAGTATTCCCTATTATTATAATGGAGAGCATTGCCCATATGTTCACCAATTTGCCTCCAGTGTGAAAACAGCTTAAGCTCAGAAAATACCCCAGCCAGAAAAAACATGGGGTTTTGTGTGTGTGTGTGTGTGTGTGTGTGTGTGTGTGTGTATGTGCCATAGCTGTCAACTTTCGGATTTCAAAATAAGGGATTTTCCCAAACTTTTGGATTTGAAAATAAGGGATGCCGCGAGGGCGGTGCAATGGCACCAAGTAGCCTCGCCACCCTGCGCTCCAGAGGCTGCGCGCGAGCGGGTGAGCGAAAGAGCGAGCGCATAGACGGCAGGCAGGCTGTCTGTCTGGTTGGGCGTGAGGGTCTGGCTGCACAAGGCATGCAAGCTCCGCCCCCAGTCGGTCTCAGACTCCTTATTGGCAGCCGAGCAACGCAGCTGAGGAGCCTCCCTGGCCGGCAGGGAGGGAGAGGAGCTGCTTCCTTTGAAATCTGGGAAATTTAAGGGATATCAACAATCCGGGATAGCAGCGGGAAACGGCATTGGAATAAGGGAGTTTCCCGCCAAAAAAGGGAGGGTTGACCGCTATGGTGTGTGCAACTCACAAAATAAAATTATGGAACACAGTCATGCTGCCTAAGAAACTGTTGACATGTTTTTGCAGAATAATCATTAAGTTTCCTTTCTAACTGCACATTTCCTCCCTATCAGCTTCGTATGGAAGGCGGAACAGATTACAACTTTCCAAGAGAGATAACAGACAGGGCTTTTAAATTATTATTTCCCCCCACTGAAACAGTCCCCTATTTAGTTCACCTCTTGTGTAGCCTCTTGATTTTGCAAAGTGGAGCAAAGTTGCAAACAGCATTTCCTTTTGCTCTTTTTTATTTTTTTAAATGAACTTTATTTATCTTTAACAATTACACAATTACACAACAAAAAAATCTAACATTCCATTTTCTGGAGCAAAAAAAGAAAAAAAAGAAAAGATAAAAAAGAAGAAAAAAGATACACATGTTGTATCCTATTTGCAATGCAAGGGCCTGAAAGTTACATCTATAAATACATTGTCCACATTACTCATCATTACTATAGTTTCCTTGCATTGTTACTATATACAGTACACATCATATTGGTATTTGGTATTTGGTATTTCCTTTTGCTCTTAGTTCCTTTTGCCCTGCTATATTTTTCTTCTCTTGGTGCTGTTTTGCTTTCTAGGCTTTTAGGCACTTCTGTGTTGTGGTGCTGTAGAATTGTTACTGGACTTCGACATGGCTATGTTTGAGAATGATTGTTATGCATTACTTTATCTAAAAGTGACTGGCCTGAGTCTCACGGGTGTCACTGAGAGGGGAGTGGTGTGTTTCAGTCACTTTTTGAAGTATCAGTTCATCCCATCATTCCCGACCACAGGCCATGCCAGCTGGGACTGTTGGGACATGTAGTCCAACATATGGAGGGTCACAGGCCCCCCACCCCTATTTTCATGGATAAAATTGTTTGAACTTGGGCATGATACTCCCAATCTGGGCATGCATATAAAATCAATGCAAGACAATAATTCACATTAACTTTTCCCTGTAAAATACATGTGAATTGTTGTGTAGGGAGGCCTACCTGGCATTTTTGCTGTAGCACCACAACTAAGGCACTAGAAGGCCACAAAACTGAGTAGTGAGATTCAGGACTCCCTGGTCCTGAATGGGGCAACTGTGCCCCTGAAGGACCAGGTGCACAGCCTGGGAGTCATTTGGACTCACAGCTGTCCATGGAGGCGCAGGTCCATTTTGTGTCCAGGGCAGCAGTCTACCAGCTCCATCTGGTATGCAGGATGAGACCTTACCTGCCTACGGACTGTCTCACTAGAGTGGTGCATGCTCTGTTATCTCCCGCTTGGACTACTGCAATGTGCTCTATGTGGGGCTACCTTTGAAGGTGACCCAGAAACTACAACTAATCCAGAATGTGGCAGCTAGACTGGTGACTGGGAGTGGCGGCCAAGACCACATAACACCGGTCTTGAAAGACCTACACTGGCTCCCAGTACGTTTCCAAGCACAATTCAAAGTGTTGGTGCGGACCTTTAAAGCCCTGAATGGCTTTGGCCCTGTATACCTGAAGGTGCGTCTCCACCTGCATCGTTCTGCCTGGACACTGAAATATAGCGCCGAGGGCCTTCTGGCAGTTCCCTCGCTGCGAGAAGCCAAGTTACAGGGAACCAGGCAGAGGGCCTTCTCGGTAGTGGCACCCGCCCTGTGGGTGACATCCCATCAGATGTCAAAGAAATAAACAACTATATGACATTTGGAAGACACCCGAAGGCAGCCCTGTTTAGGGAAGTTTTTAATGACTGATGTTTTAATGTATTTTTAATCTTCTGTTGGAAGCCGCCCAGAGTGGCTGGGGAAACCCAGCCAGATGGGCGGGGTAGAAATAATTGATGATGATGATGATGATTATTTTATTATAACTTGAAACTCTTGCATGGCCTGGTTGAGAACCCCCTCAGTGAATATTCAACCCCCCCCCCAACAGAAACAGTTTTCTGAGCATATCTGAAAAAGGTATTCTTCTGCCATTTTATCAATATGTAGATACTATAGCCAATTCATGATCCAGAAAATTGGAGTATTATTATTCTCCTTTCGTTGCTGTCCACTGAAGAGCCCAATCAAGGCTTCTTTTCACCTGGAACTCACCTGAATGCATTTCCGTCACCTCTCAGGTGGGCACCATTGCCATTATAAGAGAACAAGGAAGGTGATCATAGTGAGTTCCGCCCAGTGGCATTGAGGGCACCTGCCATGCGCCCAGGGAGTGTGCGAATCGGGGTGGGGGGCAGGGCTCAGAGTGTGGAGGGTGAATGGAGCCTGTGCCCAGCCCACGCTGCCGCCGACCCCACGCCGCCAAGTGGGGCCGCGCTGCGCCCCTGCCCGCCCGCAGCCCTTGGTGGGCACAACTCACATGCACCCAAAGAGCACACTCATGCTGCCTTGTGATGCCGAAAGGCTGTGGGAGGTCGCAACAGGCATGCACCCTGAAAAGAGCCAGTGTGGTGTAGTGGTTAAGAGCGGCAGACTCGTAACCTGGTGAACCGGGTTCGCGTCTCCACTCCTCCACATGCAGCTGCTGGGTGACCTTGGGCTAGTCCCACTTCTTTGAAGTCTCTCAGCCCCACTCACCTCACAGAGTGTTTGTTGTGGGGGAGGAAGGGAAAGGAGATTGTTAGCCGCTTTGAGACTCCTTCGGGTAGTGATAAAGCGGGATATCAAATCCAAACTCTTCTTCTTCTTCTTCCTCAGCCAGCCCTGTGGCATTGCAAAGTGGCGTGGGGCTGGCAGGGCAGAAAGAGTAAAATATGCCCCCACAAATGTGCCCATGGCCACTGCCCCTCTGGCCTTCCCCAGCCGGCGCCACTGGTTCCGGCACCTCTTTTTCTAGAAAAATAACACTGAATCAACCTATACCTTCAGTGGTGCTGTCAGGAGGTAAAAAGGTGAAGGTAAAGGACCCCTGGACAGTTAAGTCCAGTCAAAGGCAACTATGGGGTTGCGGCACTCATCTCGCTTTCAGGCCGAGGGAGCTGGTGTTTGTCCACAGACAGCTTTCCAAGTCATGTGGCCAGCATGACTAAGCCGCTTCTGGCGCAACGGGACACCGTGACAGAAACCAGAGTGCACGGAAATGTCATTTACCTTCCCGCCGCTGCGGTACCTATTTATCTACCTGCGCTGGTGTGCTTTCAAACTGCTAGGTTGGCAGGAGCTGGAACAGAGCAACGGGAGCTCACCCCGTCGTGGGGATTCGAGGCTTGGTGGTTGAGAGCTTGGTGGTTGAGAACACAGCACCACCTACGTCCCTCAGGAGGACAGGACTGTGGAGAACATGTCCTGGGCTCCACCCAACAGAATATGCAGGGTGGTCTCCCAAATACAGTAGGGTTAGCTCACCACATTTTGAAGCAAGCAAGACAATACACATTGATAAACTACCCAAGGGAGGAGGTGCCAAGCCACTGTCTAAAACTGCATATCTTGCATCAAAAGAACGCATGAGGGGGCTGGAGGAACCATGTAGGCTAGCGGTGCCGCCACCCATCATGCATTTGGAGGGTGTGTGAGGGGGCTCTGTGCAATGTGCATAATTTCACGCACAGACTCCTTTCGGGTGTTGGCCATATGTGTGGGCAGGCGTTTGGGGGGCTTTCTCATTGTGCCTGGTGGGAGAAGGCCTAGGGCAGGCGTAGACAACCTAAGGCCCATGGGCCAGATGCGGCCCAATCGCCTTCTCAATCTGGCCCACAGACGGTCTGGGAATCAGCGTGTTTTTACATGAGTAGAATGTGTCCTTTTATTTAAAATGCATCTCTGGGTTATTTGTGGGGCATAGGAATTCGTTCTTTTTTTCTCTTCAAAATATTGTCCGGCCCACCACATGGTCTGCGGGACGGAGGACCGGCCCACGGCTGAAAAAGGTTGCTGACCACTGGCCTAGGGTCATGCAGCTCTGTGACCCCCCCCCCATGCATTTGTTAAATTTACTAACGTCTTGTTTGAACCCCACTGCCCATGGTGCTGTGATGCTTTTATGACCCTGACCAAAATTAAGAGAGAATGCTTGTCCAATAGCCTTGTGACATGTGGAGATGTCGAAAAACGTATTTAACATTTTCTGAGGAGGGAAAACATTGCATACTATTTTTTTAAAAAAGGCATATACCGTTATAAAATATGGACATGCAAGATGAATCTATTGCGCAAAGGTGTCTATTTCAGTCATAGTTTGCCCAGTCTGTTTGCCGGGACTGCTGTTGTTTTGTCTAAGGCTACAATGCTATGCACATTTACTAGGAAGTAAGTCTCGGTGAACACAGTGGTCAGTCCTTCCCCGTAAGCAGGTTTAAGATCGGGCTGCAAGATAAGCTGCCTTGTTGTGTTAATTGTGCGAGGGAGCTGACATGCAATACACCATGGGTCCCCCTCCCCCTGGTGTTGCGTGGCTTTCCTGCCCCCCAACCGCTGTGTGTTGAGTGTGGACAACGGAGCAGGGGAACCCTGTTAATACAGACCTTTCTGTACATGAAATATTCAGTGGAAGCTGGAGCACCGATGGTGCAAGACTTATACAAAAGCCTATGCACAAAGAGCTGCACGTAAAGAGGGCCATATATCCAATGCATGGGGCGTGACTGCCCACTGAGCCTCTTGGGCTTGCTGATCAGAAGATCGGCGGTTCGAATCCCCACGATAGAGTGAGCTCTCGTTGCTCTGTCCCAGCTGTGGCCAAGTTTTGTACCTTAGCCATCAAAAAACGTAAATCGCTTCTACTGAAAAATATACTATAAATTTCTTTTGCGCCATTGGTTTTTTAAAAATTATTATTCTAATCCTTAGGATTTTGACGCCTTGTAGTGATATTCTGATCGCTGGTTTGGAATTATACTGTATTATATTGCTGGCTTTTGCTGTAATAAACTTTTGGCTCTGTCCCAGCTCCTGCCAAGCTAGCAGTTTGAAAGCACACCAGTGTGAGTAGATAAATAGGTACCACTGAGGCAGGAAGGTAAACAGCGTTTCTGTGCACTCTAGTTTCCGTCATGGTGTTCCGTTGTGCCAGAAGTGGTTTAGTCATGCCGGCCACATGACCCGGAAAGCTGTCTGTGGACAAACGCCAGCTCCCTCGGTCTGAAAGTGAGATGAGCGTCGCAACCCCATAGTCGCCTTTGACTGGACTTAACCATCCAGGGATTTTTTACCTTTACCTATCCATGTGGAGACCCCTTCACGGTAATTCATTTATGAAGATGGCTAATGTGTAACTGTGTTTGCTTAGTCACAACTTCTAGTTCCTTGCCTTCCTAATTCCCCCACCACTATCAAGCATAGGAAGCAAATGTTGTTGAAATGTGAGAGGGGGCTGAGGTTGGCAGAGGGCGGTCTCTGTGGCAGCCCCTAAGCTGTGGGATTTCTTTTTCCACAGAGCTGCGCATGGTGATTTCATTGCATAGTTTTTGTCATATGCTGAAGCCCCACCTCTTTCGCTTAGCCTGGGACA